>PVJS01002302.1:0-63213 GCA_004027185.1 Glis glis | reverse complement strand
ATGTTAAAGCATATACCACAAGTCAGCAAGGCTGTTGATTTATGTTTTACAGTTTTTTTGTTTGTGTTTTATTTTGAAAATTTTCTGTTGACATGTCTTCAAGGTTATTGATTTCTTTTTTATTTTTTAAACTTTTATTGGTACATTGTAGTCTCACATCATAATGTAGTTCATAGTGATAGTGACATACATGCACTCAGCACTTGGTGGGCTTTCCCCTAGCTCCCTCCCCACTCCTGTCTTCTCCATACATGATATTGAGATTTACATTGATATTTTCACATTTGTACATAATATTAATGGAAGTGATTCCTTCATTGATTCTCACCCCCACCACTTCCCCTAGACCACCTCCCTGGCTCCACTAGAGTTTCTCCTTCATTATCTGAAGTCCCTCTGGTATCCCAGTTACTCCCCAGCTTCCACGTATGAAAGAGAACATATGACCCTTTGCTTTCTCTAACTGTCTACTCTCACTTAACATAATGTTCTCCAGGCCCATCCATTTTCCTGCAAATGACATAATTTTGTCCTTCTTTTATTGCTGAGTAGACTTCCATTGTGTGTATATCCCACAATTTTGTAATCCATTCATCTGTTGATGGACACCTACGTTGGTTCCATAAATTGGCTATTGTGAATTGTGCTGCTGTAAACACGGATATGCATGTATCACTTTAATACTCTGATTTCGAACCCTTTGGAAAGACACCCAGGAGTGATAGAGCTGGATCATATGGTAGACTATTCCCAATTTTCTGAGAAGTCTCCACACTGATTTCCATAGTGACTGTACTAATTTGCAGTGCCACCGACAGTGTAGAAGAGTTCCTACTTCCCCACATCCTCGCCAGTATTTATTGTTGCTTGACTTCTTGATGATTTCCATTCTAATTGGGGTTAGATAGAGTCTCATTGTAGTTCTGATTTGCATTGCCCTAATTACTAATGATGTTGAACATTTTTTCATGTATTTATTGGCCATTTGTATTTCTTTTGTGAAGTGTTTATTTAGTTCAATTGTCCATTTCTTGATTGGGTTGTTTTCTTAGTGCCGAGTCTTTTAAGTACTTTGTATATTCTAGATATTAGTCCTCTATCAGAGGAATAGCTGGCAAAGATCTTCTCCCATTCTGAGGCTCTCTCTTTAGACTCTTGATGGTTTCCTTTGATGAGCAGAAACTTTTTAGTTTAATGCCATCCCATTTATTAATTTTTGTTTTAATTTCCTGAGTCTTGGGGGTCTTACTGAGGAAGTTTCTACCTGTGCCTAAATGTTGGAGAGCTGGACCTATGCTTTCCTCTAGTAATCTCAAAGCCTCTGGTCTAATATCCCGGTTTTTGATCCATTTCCAGTTGACTTTTGTGCAGGATGAGAGGTAGGGATCTAATTCAGTTTTTCTACGAATGGATAACCAGTTTTCCCAACACCATTTGTTGAAAGGGCTATCTTTTCTCTAACATATGTGTTTGGCACCTTTGTCGAAAATCAATTAGCTATAAGTGTATGGATTTGTTTCTGTATCTTCTACTCTGTCTCATTGGTCTATGTGTCTGTTTTTGTGCCAATACCATGCTGTTTTTATTACTATAGTTTTGTAGTATAATTTGAAGTCAGGAATTGTGATGCCCCCTGCATGGTTCTTATTACTGAGAATTGCTTTGGCTATTCTGGTTCTTTTGTTTCTCCATATGAAATTTAGGATTGATTTTTCTAGGTCTGTGAAGAATGACATTGGTATTTTGATAGGGATTGCATTGACTCTGTGGATCATTTTTGGTAGAATGGCCATTTTGATAATATTTATTCTGCCTATCCAAGAAGGTTCCTGATTTCTTATTCTGCAGTGTTTAACCTGTTAAGATTTACCAGCATACTTTTCATTTCATATATTGTATTTATCATCTCTAAAAGTTTTATTTGATTCTTTTGACAACATTCATTTTTGTTTGTTTTTTTGTTTTGTAGTTCTGGGGATTGAACCCAGGGGCATTCTATCTTTGAGCCACATCCCCAGCCCTATTTTATTTTTTATTTTGAAACAGAGTCTTGCTAAATTGCTGAGGCTGGTCTCAAACCTGTGATCTTCCTGTCTCAGCCTCCTATATACTGGGATTACAGGCATGTTCCACCATGCTCCGCTGATATCATTCATTTCTGTCTTTATGTTTTCCTTTAAATAACTTAACAAGTAATAATTTTTAATCCTTGTCTGCTAATTTCATTGTGTTGGCCACTTCTGCACGTTTCTATTGACTAATGTTTTCCTGGTTATAGGTCACATTTTCCTGTTTCTTTGTATGGTTATTACTTTTCTATTGGGTGATAGAAATTTTGAATTTCACATTGTTGAGTTTTTTAACTTTCTTTTTTTCATTTAAAGAATGTTGGGCTTTATTCAGTAGGGGAGTTAAGTTTCTTACCGATCAGACTGACCCTTACAAGGTTTAATCTTTCTTTACAGGTTTGAGAGTTACCTGTTTTCCAAGGCTAGAATACTGCTAATCCCAAGGTGTGAGCCTTCTGAGGTCTTTACAAGTCCTGGTTTTCAGTCCTGTTTGAGCTCCAAGTATTGTCCAGTTTGTAGGGCCTGTGTTTTTGTTCTCTCTGCCTTAGGGTGTTTCACTCCAGACATCCATGGCTTGTATGCAGCAACAGACTAAGAAGACCCCCTGCAGATTTGGGGGACTCTTTTCTGTGTACTCTCTTCTCTGATCCTCTGATTCACAAATATCAGTTGTCTGGCTTCTGTGAGCTCCACCGTCTGTCTTCGTAGCTCAGCAAGACATTGTGATCTGTTGGGTTTGCCGTGTCTTCGTCATTGTCCATAAAGTGTCTCTAGGCAGAGAGCCACATAGTTGCGGGGTGTGCTGTTAGTTCTCCTTCTCTCGAGGGTCAGGGTCCTGCCCCACCTGCTGCCCCAGGTCTGAAAACGGCTGTTCCATGGGTTTTGCCCATAATATCTTATCATGGGACTTGATCTGGTCCCATAATAGCAAAGGAAGTCTCACTACATCACATTTTTGAAGAAGGTATTTCAATGTGATAAAAAATTCAGTCATCAAAATGGTAGATTATCACCAGTATTTTAAAATTACCAACAGGAAGAAAAAACATCCTCTCCCCCTCCAGAGCCCTCTCTTTTTTTTTTTTTTTTTTGCGGTACCGGGGATTGAACGCAGGGGCGTTCTACCTCTGCGCTACGCCCCCGGCCCTATTTTTTATGCTTTATTTTGAAACCGGGTTTCACGAAGTTGCGGCGGGCCTCACTAAGGAGAGAGAGAAAGAGAGAGAGCGAGAGAGCAAGAGCTGAGGCTGGCCGCGAACCCGGATCCTCCAGTCTCCGCCTCCCAAAGTACTGGGATTACAAGCGTGCGCCACCACGCCCGGCCAAGCCCTCTCTTATCATAATTCCTTACTGTTGAAAAGTAGGGTGCCAATGGCTTGAAAAATAGGGTGGAGATTAGAAATAGTGAATAATGGAATAAGAATTAAGCACATAAATCAAATAACAAAAAATTATTTTCCAGTTTTGCTTAAGAAAGGATAAGTCACTCTAAGCCTTTTTAAAATTGAGATACAACATGCATAAAGCCCCCGTAAAAACAAGAAAAGGAAAAAAAGATAATTAGCATATAGTAAAATTCACTTTTTAAAAATGTATGATTAAATGATTATTTTGCATAGTTCCTGAGTCGGGTAACCATCACTACTGTCTAATTACAGATAATTTTCATTGCCCCACAAGAAAACCCCATACCCATTAGTAGTCATTTTTCATTATTTTCTTCTCCCATTCCCTGGAAGTTACCAGTCAACATTCTGTCTTAGACAAATAGAATCATACAGTATGTGGCCTTTTATGCCTGGCTTTTCATTTAGCATAATGTTTTCAAGATTCATCTATGTTGTAACACGTATCAAGTCTTTATTCCATTTTGTGGCTAAAATATTCTGGATTTGCAGCATTTTGTTTATTCGCTCATCAGTTGATGGACATGTGGGTTGTCTCCACTTTTTTGTTTATTGTGAGTAATGTTGCTATAAACATTTATGTACAAATTTCTATGTGGACATTTTTTATTTCTCTCCTGTAGAAGTAGAATTGCTGAGTTATTTGGTTAAGGGTTTTGAGGAATTGCCAAACTATTTTTCAAAGTGGCTATATGATTTTACATCCCACCAGCAGTACATGAGAGTTCTAGTTTCTCCACATCCTTGACCACACTTGTCAGTGCCCATCTTTTTGGTTATAGCCAGTATCTTTTTTTTTTTTTTGTGGTACTGGGAATTGAACCCAGGGGCATTCTATCTCGGAGCTACACCCTCAGCACTATTTTATTTTTTATTTTGAAACAGGGTCTCACTAAGTTGCAGAGGGCATTGCTAAATTGTTGAGGCTGGCCTGGAACCTGGGATTCTCCTGTCTCAGTCTCCCAAGGACTGGGATGACAGGTGTGTGCCAATCTTATTGAAGCTTTATTTGAATTTCACTAATGACTTATGATGTTGAGCATCTTTTCATTTGTCATTTATATATCTTCTTTGAAGAAATTTCCACTGAAATCCTTGTTCCCTTTTAGCTAGGTTGTCTTTTTATTGTTGAGTTGCAAGAGTATTTTATATTCCATAAAAGGTATATGGTTTGTAAATATTTTCTCCTATTCTCTGGTTTGACTTTTTACCTTGATGGTGTTCTTTGAAGCACAAACGTTTTTAATTTTTCTAAAATCCAATTTATCTTTTCTCTTTCATTGCCCATGATTTTGGTGTCGTGTATAAGGAGCCATTGTCTAATCCAAGGTTAAGATTCATGTCTGTGTTTTCTTCTAAGAGTTTTATCCTTTTAACTATAATTTTAGTCTTTGATCCGTTGTGAGTTTGTATTTACATATGGTATGAGTATTTTCAAAGCATTTTGATTGATCTGTATTGCTATACACATCTTGAATAGTCTTTATCTTAAATACTGTGATTTCTCTCACAAATTTATGAAGGTTATATAATTTTACTTTCAGTTAAATACTTTTAGTATCTTCTAATAATCAATTATTGTCTTTTCTATTTAAAATATGTATGAGAGAGAACTATTTTTTATGCTTTCACTGGTACACTGTAATTATACATCATAGTGAGATTCAAAGTGATACATAAATACATGCACACATCATGGTAGACAACGGTATATTTTAAGCTTTCTTGTTTTATAGCATTTTTCTTTTTGGGATATATATATACATACATACACACGATAGTAAGTCTGAACTTGATATGTTTCTTAGTCTCAGGAAAGATGCTCAGTTCAGTTTCAAATAGCTCTCTTTCTTTTGGAAGACATGTATGATATTTTTATAGTTCAGTTCTAGAAGACTTACACATGCTTTTTTTCTGGGTATCAAGGTTATTTGAATATCTGTAAGAGTCAGATAATTCAAGTGGATCCCCCAAACCTCCCTTTATCATGATAGATGTTAAGAATGCACAAGGACATTAATGTCTCCTTTAAACAGTATTTGGAGATTTTTGAAAAATGAATTATTTTAAGTTTGCTGTTTTACTATAATTACATCAAAATGTCTTTGTGGAAATATCCTCCTTTAGCACCAAGTCTTTCTCCAAATGTTTTTTATAAAGGTCATTTAAAATGACTATTATATTCCATCAACCAGATGGATAACTGTTCTTTATTGTTTTTTTTTGTTTTGAAATGCTATATATTTTTTAAAATTTTATTTTTATTTTTAATATACTTTTATTAGTGCATTGTAGTCTCACATCATGATGAAGTTCAGAGTGATAAGGACATACATGCACACAGCACTTGGTGAGCTTCCCCCACTCCCTCCCCCTCCCTCCTCTTCCCTGTACATGATACTGAAATTGGCATTGATGATTTCATGTATGTACATAATGTCAATGGAAGTGTTATCTTAATTAACTCTCCCTATACCCACCCTCCCCTAGACCCCCTCCATCACTCCACTGGGGTTTCTCCTCCTTTATCTAAATTCCCTCTTGCATGCCGTTTACTCCCTAACTTCCACATATGAGAGAAAACATATGACCTTTTACTTTCTGTGACTGGCTAATTTCACTTAACATAATGTTCTCCAGGGCCACCCATTTTCCTGCAAATGACATAAATTTGTTCTTTTTTAATGCTGAGTAGGATTCCATTATGTGCATATCCCATAATTTTGTAATCCATTCATCTGTTGATGGATACCTGGGTTGGTTCCATGATTTGGCTGTTGTGCGGCTGTAAACATGGATATGCATGTATCACTATAATATTCTGATTTCAGTCCCTTTGGAAAGATACCCAGATAGCTGAATCATATGGTGGATCCATTCCCAATTTTCTGAGGAACCCCATAGTGGTTGCACTAATTTGCAATCCCTCCATCATTGTTTTAGAGTTCCTATTTCACCACATCCTTACCAGAATTTATTGTTGTTTGTATTCTTGATGATTGCCATTTTAAAAATGCTATCTTTTAAATGACTTCTAAATTGATTTTTCGTATTGTGTATTACTGTCACTAATATTTGGCTTAGCTCTAGCCTAGTTTACTGACTAGAGCTGTAAAAGTGTATATTTTCACTCTCTTGTGGTCAATTTATAATGCCCTTTGTAATAAGTAGCTATTATATGCCCAAAGGATATTTAGTTGCATTGAAAGAGCCATTTATAAAATTTTCTATTTCTCTAAATGTAAGTTTCTATATAGTTTCATTTAAGACACTTATGTTTTCACTTTCCAAAGTGAGTGAACCAAATGGAAAAAATCTATTGAAATGGGTCTTTTAGCTTAAAAGAACAACCATGATTTGAGTACTTGGCAAAGGGATGTGGAGATACTGTTTATCCGGACCAGGAAGCAGTTGGTGCGTGTGAGATGGTGAGTTTGAACACTTCACCTGCGTGCAGCCGCTCAGCATTCCCACCTGCTTCCTGGTGGCATCCCTGTGGCCCTGACCTTCCAGCTGGTCGTTGGTCCACAATGACAACATAGGTGCTGAGGCAGATTGTTATGCAAAGCCATTCCAGTAGAAAGGAAGCCACGCAAATGCCTAATTATGGGAAGGAAAGAGCAAAGAAGTACTTATGCTCTCTACTGAAACCATGCAGGACATTTGCTTATTTGCTTTGTCAATATTAGAGACTTTCTTGTTACAGGATATTAGCTGGGCTTGAGAGGCCTTAAAAGGTCCAAGTAAGATATTAAAAACAGTTAACATTTAAGAGTCATTAAGAGTCCTTCTCCCTATTTTTAAAACCATATGCTAATCATCAGTTGGAATCGGGTATTTCCTCTCCTGGAGTACTATTCCCTAGTTAAGTAAAAGATAGAATTTCCTTTGAAGTATATGATCACTGCTTATTGTAGGAGAACTGACAAGGAGGGGCATTCATTATTTTTTTACCATCTTAAAACTTGGTTTAATGGTTCATAAGGATGATATTTATTTTAAGCTATTGTATTAAGTATATTTCCCTAGGACTGTATTTTCATTCACTCTTGATGTATTGTCCATTAATCACTCATTTATTGAACTCAAAGGCAGAGGAATGCTCTCCTCCACTCAATAAATTTGTTCAGTGAGGATTTAGTGAGTAGTAACCGGGCACCGAGGTCTGGGTTACTCTGGGAGAGAGACCATTGGGCTATTTTTGGTTTTTAACAAGCAAATGGGGAGGGTGTACAATGGGTCACTGTATTTAAAACACAGCATCATGTGAGCGTCTTGAGACGGAACTATATTGTGTTTACCTTTGTGTCTCCAGTCTATCAGAGGCACCCCGTCACATTTTTGTTGAGCTGGACTGAATGGAGTCTGAGAGTGTTGGCCTTGGAGATGTGTGCCAGAGGTCAGCTAGCCCAGCGTCTAGTCCAAGAGGTCCCAGTGCTCCGGACCTGCCAGCGGTAGAGTGACGAGCTACGGTTCAACCACAGTCGGCTTTCTTCTGAGAAAGGTTTTATTCCTTAAATAGGTGTCTACTGTTAAAAGTAGTTAGAAAATCAATCATACTTCAGTTGCCTCATCTTTCTAGTTTCTTCCATTTTACAGATCGGGCATATCCTTTTCAGCAATCTGTATCAGTTCTACATTATTTAATCTTTGTAAACAATAGAGTTCAGATCCTCTCCTCCTCCCTTACTTCCTCCAGTTCTTCTCATTCTTTCTGATTGTTGTTTAAAAAAGAAAGTATGTGTGTGTGGGGGGGGGGTAGTGTGATAGCTTAAAAATAATTTTCTCCAAAAACGATGAAGCAATAAAGCACAGAAGCCTTTGAAGCTCTCTAGCCAGCTCTGTCAGCGTCTGTAATGTGAAACTGCTTGAGGTCTCTTCTGCGCCGTGTGCCCTCACACTGTGAGTGCATTCATTAAAATAATGCAGGATTCAGCTGGGGCAGGAAAATAAGGAAGCTAATTTTTAAATGACTAAGGACTGAGGATATGATTCTCTTTTAATTTCCTGGCCTAATGGAGAGCACATACATATGCTATCAGTTCATCCTTGTCATTAAAAACAAGTTAGAATTGAGGACATGCACAATCATATCAAGGCTTGTCAATTAGAAATCAACCCAAGAAAGACGTTTTGGAGATTGCAGAGCCTGTCAGCTCCCATCAGAGGTGAAGGAAGCTCCAGCGAGCCCAGCATGAGTTAGCATTGAGGTCTTTGTTAGAAAGCAAAACAGTGCCTTCTCCAGGTGACTAGGTGTAGAAATGTGCTGAAAGTACTTGCAGATGATCAGCTGCTGTGTGTCATGTGCTTAAACTTGGGTATTGTAGGCTTAAGCCAACAAGACAGATTCAGAAATTTGAGGACTGAAATGACAACAGTAAGTCTCACAAGAAGTGTATCTTTCCCTTTCTATGCCAAAAGTTACAGAAAGCACTAAAATAAGCAGTTTCCTTACAACTGGGATTGCAGGGTTTTTTTTTGGGTGTGTTTTGAACTTCAGAGAATGGATGTAACTCTGATGGACTTTTGTCTTCAGTGTTCAAAAGTGTTTCATACTGCTGAAAATTTCAGAGGCACAGGTTAGCAAAAAATGTTCACAAATTCTTTGCATTCATGGGTCTATCAAAAATGTAGATGCAATAAATGTGTAAAAACTGAGCTGAAGCCATGGTTAATAGGACAAGTCCAGTGTAAGGCAGGGAAGGCAGGCAGTCCTCACGGTACACGAGCAGCGGTGGCCAGAGTGCCATGCGAACGTTGAAGAGTTGAGACGCCGTGCAGCCAAAGAAGCATCCATCGTCACCTGCGTCTCCCAAACGCTGCACGAGTGGCCAGGACTCGGGGTGAGAGCAGCAGCAGCCGCCTGTGACTTCCGAGGTAGGGCTGAGACCATGGGAGACCTGTGGGAGAGAGGGAGGATGAAGAATGGAGGTGTGGCCAAGACAGAAGTGCACACAGTGTTGATGGGCTGGAGCTGAGCAGCACAGGACTGGGTGGCAGGAGACAGAGATGCGGGGCAGAGACCTTGTCCCTGCTTTTACATGTCATCACACGCTGAAGCGAAAGCGAGTGAACTGTTTTTATGATGAAGAGGACATGATCAACCTTATAAGATTTTTTTTTGGTCTGTGTCTAAAATGTATACTGCACCTGTTTTGGTAAGAAAGTACATCTCAGAGTTTCTCCCTGAAGTAATTATAGTTCTAGTTGTGTTTATTGTACAAGTTCCCCAAAGGACAATTCATCTTTGCTTTACAGAGATATAATCTTCAAAATTTTCATTAAGATCGGTTTGATTTTATTTTGTAATCTTTGATAATCATTTTGAAAAGATTTCTATTTTTTTGTCAAAATTAAATATTTGTCTACTTTGAAAAGTCACATAGGCTTATAACAGAGCTGAAACACGATACTTCTTTGCACCTTGGCCTCCTCAGGTGGGGCCTCTTTCCACAGGTTTACCTCCCTCTCCTCAGACAGGGCTTGTACACCCTGCACTTCTGTCACACACAGGCCTCCCTGGAATGGCAAGAGTAGTCCTGCCTTTAGAGCTCTGCGTGGTGTTCTGTTAGACCACTAGAACACTTGGCTGGCGTCTGCAGAGTTCTCATGACACGGGGGGGGGGGCACTGGCCCAGCCGCACCCCCAGGTCAGTTTTAGCAAAAGGTAAAACTCGCACACCTGCACCTAGCTTTTCTGGGAGGAACTGTAGATCCTCTTTGCTAATTTGGAGAGTGTTATTGCTATTCAGAGATCATCCGTCTAATTTGAGTCACATCTGTGACTGCTTAGCTGAACTGGGAGCCTCAGCGTTAAGCTCCATCTTCATTTGCTCAGGGGACACATGGTGTGTGTAGGAGCCATCATGCTTTGTTTTTACAAATCAAACTCTTAATTAATTACTGAACATACTGCAATTCACTAATCAAGCTGTATTTTTGGGACATTTCTGACTGATAAATATCTAGTCATCTGGCTTTGCAGAATATCCTCTTGTCCTTGCTTTAGACAGAAATGGTGGGAGTCATCGGGAATGTTTTTATGTGTGATTTGTTCCTCATCATGTAGGAGCTTGGAAGAAAACAATTTCCTGATGAACTCCATGTGCATTCCTCTGGCCCACGTGAGAGGTACTGTTTGTAGTCAGAGGAAGAACTTGAATGCAAAATCATACAGACTTGGGGTCAAATTCTGGTTTTGCCATTTCTTGCTGATTATACTTTTTTTTTGTACTGGGGATTGAACCCAGAGGTATTTTACCTCTAAGTGAAAGTCCCGGCCCTTTTATTGTTTTATTTTGAAACAGGGTCTCGCTAAGTTGCTGAGGCTGGCCTTGAACCTGCAATCCTCCTGTCTCAGCCTCCCAAGTACTGGTATTACGGGCGTATGCCACCATGCCCGGCTGATTGTGCTTTAGATCTGAGCTTTCTATTTATAGTTTAGAATTTGCTTTGAATTGGATAAGAAAAACCATAAAGCTCCTAGTAATACAATCTGTGCTTGGCATCCACTAGGAGTGTTTCTGTCAGCGTTCGCCCCGCTGTGGCCTCAGATAGCTGCTGAGCGCAGCCCAGAGGAAGGAGGAGCTGTTTGCTCACGCTTCTGGAGGCTTCAAGGTTGCAGTCCGTGTTAGCCGGGTCCTGTCTATGGAGCTCAGGGAGAGGGGGAGGGGAGGGGACCAGGGACATATCTAAGAGTCCCCAAGGCCACACCCCCAGTGGCCGACCTCCTCCAGCCATACCCTACCTGCTTGTGTTACCACCCAGTGGATCCATTAGTCCATCCATGGATTTATTCACTGATGAGATTCGAACCCTCATGATTCAGTACATGAGCTCTTTCAGAGAACATTCTATATCCAACCATAACAAGTAGTAAAGTTTCTAATTAACCATTTATTCACACCAACACATATTTATGGAGTTCCTATGATTTCTTAGACAAATGGGCTTGAAGGAACCTGTGGTGGGCAGGGTAGACATCATACTTTTCCATATGAGGCAAATGCTCAGGGTGGGAACAGGAGTATTCATACGAACTAGGAAGAAGTAAATAAGCTAAATCTGTGTGATTCTAATCACTTTCTGTTTTGTTTTATAGACAATTGTATATCTCCTTTTCCATACAGATGAAAAGTTTTTAGGGCAGTATGCTATACCCTCTTCTGCATCAAGATCACTTTTGTACATAATATTTGGATAAATGAACAAATGTAAGAAAATCTCCAGCATGTCTATATATTTAGAATGGCTTATTGCTTTGTGGGCATATTTAGTAAATATATCAATTTCAAAATTTAGGAACATGTTTTGAGATTTAATTATTTATTTTTTGGTGGGGATTGAACCCAGGGACATTCTGCCTCCAAGCCCTATTACACCTCCAGCCCTATTTATTTATTTATTTTTGAAACGGTATTGCTAAGTTGCTGAGGGTCTTGCCAAGTTGCTGAGGCTGGCCTCAAACCTGCGATCCTCCTTTCTCGCCTCCCAACTTGTGGGATTGTAGGCCTGGCCACCACACCCAGCCATTTTTTGAGTTTCTTAACGAGACAGTATAGTGCAAAGGTTAGGAATACTGAATGCCTGCAGGCAGACTTCTGAGCTCAACTTTCAGTGTATCAGTTACATTGTGAATTGACCTCTCTGTGCCTCAATTTCCCCATGAGGAAAGTGTGAATGACAAATACTTATGCAACATACACACATTCAAAGAGCTATTCCATGAGGAGCACTGGGAACCATGCCTGGCCCACAACAAGCACCTAATACAGATTAGTGGTTTTTCGTGAAGTGGAGAGCTCTTTCTCAACAGGAATCTATAACCAAAGGGGAGTCCTCGGGAATATACTCAGGAGTCTTCTGTACAAGAGGTTTAAATTTTGTATTTTCATATTGATGAGAAGTTTTAAATATTAAAAAGTTTGTTTTGGAGTATCTGCCAGCGGTCCAGGGCCTGTGTTTGCACTGCACCGAATGTTGCTTAAGGTGATCCCTGGCAGGACACTATTCACGTCTAGGTTCTCAAACTGGGGTTCCTTGTGTTCTTGGGAGTGCAGATTTTCTCAGATTAGAAAATATCTGTTTTAGAGCATTAAGCATATATGTGCCATAGGTCGTAATAAAAATGTTCAAGTGCAAAAGCGACCCGTCATTCAGCACACACTTACTGCAGTTATCATCTGTGCTCGCCCAGTTCTCTCCGGCTCTTTCTTCAAGTCACAGGGTGGGGGCTGGCTTTGTGGCCCGTTTGGGTTCATGCTGTTGGGAGGGAGTCTGGGGAGAGAGCAGCTGTGGTGACTTCTAGCCGGGGATTGGTAAGCAGAACGATGGGTTGTTTCTTCACCAAAGTACTTAATTGCTGTTGCAAGACCTTCCGGAACCCATTGGCTACAGCCTGAGCCTCCTTGCCCACTACGCGGGACATGCAGCATTTGTAGAAACAGTGCATTTGTAGGCATAAGCTGCTGAGAGTGGCATGTTGTTTCCATCATTACGTCCTGACTAGTACGTACTCTTATTTCATGGATGTCCACAGCATAATGACAGTTGCTGTGCAAACCAGAAGTCAGCCGGTTCCCCAGCGCAGCCGGTTCCCTCTGTGTGTGCCTTGCCAGATGATATTCTGAGGGCTGGGGTGATGTGAGCTCAGCACTATCTTAACTTCCACTCAGCTTGCAATTCCGCCATGTTCGTGGTATTCTCTCTCATTAGTGAGGAGGATAATAAAACACCTACAGTCACCACCGCTCTCGCCAGAGGCTAGGCGAACAGAAGGACACGCATTTTCAATCTCCCAGGGGATGGAGAGCTGACCCCGAGGAAGCAACACCGCTGTCCAGGTGGCCTCGCACCCTGACATCCAGTGAGCGCGCTCCCAGGCCGGGTCTCTAGTGTTGTCTCGCAGTGGTTCACAGAAGCAGCTTGAGGCGGATCCAGGGAGCAGTGGTTTCTGTTAGTAGTGACTGCCCGTGCTCCATTTCCCCGTCATGATTCTCAGCCATGGCTTGGCGATCCTTCAGAGGTCATAGTTGCCTGTGTTACTCTCCATCACAAGATCCAGCTGAGCCCACTGCAGGCAATTTGATACTCTTTGAAAGACCAGCTTTTTAAAAAGACAGTTGTCTGAAGAGCTGCTCTGCCAGCAAGTGTAGGTCCAGTGGAGCTAATGAGAAAATCAAATGGTCTCCCTGCTTCTACTGCTGTGGAGTCTAATAATATCTCTGCTCCCCTAAAATGAAGCATGTGCTGTGGGTTCTTCATGTCCCTGAGCTCAGCATCCAGATCCTTCAGAGATACCTTCTGAGGGATTGGAGTTTACATCCCAACCTTTTCCTAAGGTAGGACCTGAACTCAAAGAAAGAGACTTGACCACAACCAGAAAATTGACTTCATAAACCACCCAACCCGTATGTTCAGTTTGGATTATGTACTTAAGTAATTTCCCCCAAGACTTTTAAAAGAAAACCCTAGCTCATATCTAGAACTCTGAAGCATGGACACTGCAGAGAGATTGTTTTTTCTCTTTTAGCACTGTTTAGTCCTTATGCAGCGTTAATTATTATATTCTAGAAATTGTCTTCTGGAGGCACTGATATGAGGAAGTAACCCACTGTGTTTCAGGAAGAAGAGAAGTGGGAGAGAAATCAGGCTTGAAAGTTTTATGCGGATGTGGCTATGAAGGATTTCTAAGACTTGTCAAAAAGTTTAGATCTATCCTAAGGATGGTGGAAAGCCATTAAAAGATCTGGGAGGGCGCCGGGCGTGGTGGCGCACGCTTGTAATCCCAGTACTTTGGGAAGCAGAGACCGGAGGATCCGGAATAAAGTATAAAAAAATAGGGCCGGGGGCGTAGCGCGGAGGTAGAACACCCCTGCGTTCAATCCCCGGTACCGCAAAAAAAAAAAAAAAAAAATCTGGGAGGGTGCCGGGCATGGTGGTGCACGCTTGCAATCCCAGTACTTGGGAGGCAGAGACCGGAGGATTCTGGTTTGTGGCCAGCCTCAGCTACTTAGTAAAGCCCTCCACAACTTCGTGAGACCTGGTTTCAAAATAAAGGATAAAGAATAGGGCCGGGGGCATAGCGCGGAGGTAGAACGCCCCTGCATTCAATCCCCGGTACCGCCAAAAAAAAAAAAAATTCTGGGAGTGGTAAGATTTGAGTTTTAAAATGATCCCTCTGGCTACAGGGAAATATAGCAGGGTGAAGACTGTGAATAAAGATAGGAGACAGAGAATGGCAGCTTTGACTTGAAGATCAAGAGAGATTTAGCATGGTGGTACTAATTTGGGAGTCAGCATAGAGGTGAGCTTTGAAGCACATGAATGGTTGAGATAACAGATGGGGTGTATGGAGAGAAAAGACTCAAGGACAGAACCAAAAAGAACGGCAACTTCAAGGTCCTGGCAGGAAAAAGAACTGATAAGGAAAAATAGAAAGTATCAGAGACAGATATACCAGCAGAGTCTGGAAGAGCCTAGGGCAGAGATTATCTTAAAACTAGTGTTGTCAAAAGCTTACATATGTTAGGAACCAAACCTTTCTATTGGATTTAGTGGCAGAAAGTCTCTGTTGAAGCAAGAGTATCAATGGACCAAAGTAGGATAAATCAGATTGTGATAGGTAGATAAGTAAGAGTGAAGATGTCAAATAGAGATGGCTCTTCTGCTCCTGGGCATCTTTCCAAAGGAATCAAAGTCAGAATATTACAGTGACACACACACATATCCATGTTTATAGCAGCACAATTTACAGTAGCCAAATTTTGTGTAACAGTTTTGTTGGTCACCGTGAATTCTTTTCCTTAGCCCAGATAGATATCCAGGGCCGGGAAATAAAGAGCCAGGACAAGCAGTTGGAATTTAGTGTAGGGCAAAAAGATTTATTATAAAAGCAGGAGTAATGTGCCATGTTTCAAAGGGTGGGGGGGGGAAGGAGAGAGAAGCATCATGGCTCTGAGAAGATCGCAATGGAGCAGAGTGCTGATGCCCCCTGGACCCCCGGATCTTAAATAGGGTTTGTTCTATCTGGTCTTCCTTATCTGGGTCGCTAAGTTCCCAGGCCAATAGACCTGCTTTGTCAGCACCTACTCAAGAGGATAATTTTTTCCCCCAGTTCTTCCCAAGCCCGTAGCCTTCTAAGTTTTAAGGGTTGTAACTTTCTTAGTGTTGGCCTTCATCTTATCTTTGTTGCCATGCCAACCCAGCAGGCTCAGGACAGAAGCCCACGCAGCAGGCTGGGAAGAGTAACAAGCAGCCTGTTTTAACCTTATAATGCCTGCTCTGCTTCGGGACAGGGGATGGTATGAAGTTACCCCTAACCGCATCATTCCCCCGTTCTATTAACTTGCTTACACCCGTAAGGCAATTAGGGAATTTGGACGTCGAAATCAGTCTAGCTACTTCCATGCTGAAAGGGGGCGATGTAGGGCCCCATCCTTAGGGTGCAAGCAAGCGACTTGTCTTGGGGGAATCAGATCAGCTGCTCTCCCAAGTCACGTTGGCCATTCCAGTGTGACCATCCAAGGGGCTCTGCTAGATGCTTACCTGTGGTTCTCTCTGGAGCACTGTCTGGAACTTGATAGCTTTAGCCCTGCTGGAGTCAAAAACTTGACCATATAATTTAGTAACCATGGGCCAAATATGAGTAGAAACAGAATGGCAACTAGGGGTTCCAAGAGAGGTGGGCTTAATAGAACCTCACTGGAAACCTTTTAACTAACTTTTAAATATAACCATCTTTACCACATTTGCAATATCCTTTCATAAGCTGTATCTACCACACACATTTTTTGACTTGTTTTTAATCTTCTGATTTTACCCTAGTCTCTGTTTTCCCATTTGGGACAATCTTAGGATAAATTTTACTTTACCATACAAGATGCTTCTTTCCAAAATATTCTTTTTTATCCTTTCTTACTAAAACCTTTTTATACTCGTGTACCTTTTTAAACTTTTCTCTCATTTTTATATATTAGTTCCTTTTTGCCTTAATTCCTTTTTTTTTTTTTTTTTGCGGTACCAGGGATTGAACGCAGGGGCGTACTACGCCCCCGGCCCTATTTTTTATACTTTATTTTGAAACCGGGTCTCACGAAGTTGTGGAGGGCCTCACTAAGGAGAGAGAGAGAGAGACAGAGAGAGAGAGAGAGAGAGAGAGAGAGAGAGAGACAGAGAGACAGGGAGAGAGAGAGAACGAGAGAGCTGAGGCTGGCAGTGAACCCGGATCCTCCGGTCTCCGCCTCCCAAAGTACTGGGATTACAAGCGTGCGCCACCACGCCCGGCTTCTTAATTCCTTTTTGACTTTACATTTTGAAACAATTTTGTAAGCTTTTTAACAAAGTAAGAAACAAATTAAAGTCACCTATCCAAGTTTTACAGTGCCCTGGACTTTAAAGAGTTACAGCTTTTCTTTTTAGATGTTTACATTTTAGCTAAGACTGGCTGAAATAACAAGTATCTTGAACAGTACCTTATCTTAGTTTTTTATTGATGGCAGCTAAAGCCAAGGTAGTATCATTAGCAGTTTTGGTGATTAAACAAGCCAACGGATTTACTCATATATAAGCACCTATTATTAACAAAATGGCTGTCGGTCCTGTAACAAGACCTGGAGACCAAAGATGTAAATTTCTGTTATAGTCAGGGGGTAGGGAATGCATGGCTATGAATGGGCTGATGACAGTGGAGAGGGCAGAATTATTTTGAGTTTTCCCACATAACAGCAACCCTGAAATCCCCTAGGAATGGTGGAATAAGAGAAATTAAAAGACTTACCAACCTAAGGGTAAGTTTAATTTTGTTGTTGCACTGGGCTATATATAAGGTTATATGGCACTGGTGCTATATGCAGTCTTCTGGAAAATCATTGAGATTGGAGTGGGGTCTCCTGAAACTTGAGTTCTTTTATTAGAATTATAGCCATTGAAACCCAGGAGGGTCGTTAGGTTAAGGTTTGTTTTTGAATTATCTGTTCTGTTAGGCCAAGACCAATTAAATGAGAAGTTAGGACCTGTTTAGCCAACTTGGGCTTGAGCATACAGAAGCAAGATGTGTTTAGAACATTGTTTGCCATGTGAGTCCAGAAATTGGTAATGTGAAGAGCAGAAGTAGGTTTTGGAGTAATTTGAACAAAGATCTTTGTTGAATTTCTATATGTTACATCATTTTTGGGCTTTTTTGCATTTAAAAACATAAGTACCAGTATGTAGTAAAGTGGCTTGAGACAGAATAATGGAAAAATTAGTATTAGAATGTTTTAATTGATCTTTCATCTTGTAAATCTAGTCTGATAAGTCTTACAGGAAAGTATTGTTGTAGAATCCCTTGTCCATATGACAGGTCCATCAGGGAGGCTACAGTTAGACCAGCAGTCTAGAGTTAGGGAATCACGTTAGCCACAGTGTGGCCCCCACTATAGCTGGAGCCTGTTAGGCAGCATATTCAGCCACTGAATAAGTAACGAGAAAAGGCCTAATGTGGATTGATCCATTACTTAACTTGTTTATCTGGTATGGGGATCCTGGGTGGATCCTGAAGGATAAGAAAAACAATGCAGAATGAAAAGAAGCAAAATTGGGTGGGGGTATAGTTTTAGAAGGTCTTTTAGATCTAGCACACAATAGCATTGTGCTCTACTGGGGACCTAAGTCAGTAAAGTGTAAGGATTTGGAACCACTGGATGGAGAGGGACCACTGCTTCATTAATAAGCTTAACAAGCAGTTTACAATGGGCAACAGTCTTGCCTTTACCTCAGGTCTGAGGGGATGTTGCTTTTGATGAGGGAAGGAGGACAGGTCTTTTAGCTTAATGAGGACAGGCTTAGTGGAGAGGGCCCATCCCACAGCTTTGCCATCTGTTTATACTCTTGGGTTGATGTCTATTTCTGTCAAAGGGAAGCACCCATATGGTTTTGAAGGGAGAACTAATCCTACCTTGGTGTTTTACATTATATCTGTCCCCAACAGTGGAGCTGAGGTTTCTGGTATTATTAAGAAGGAATGAGAGAAGTGGAGGTCACCCCAGGAGCAGAGAATCCAGCACCCGTGTCTATGGTGAACCGGACAGACTGTAATTTTACCTTTAGGGTTGCCCAAGGCTCTATGTCTTAACTCAGGTGGTGGGAGCCTGGAGAGGTGGCTCTGGGACCCATCGTTGGGGACCTGGGGTCGAGAACCCCAGATCCCTCTGGATCTGTGGGCACTCCGACTTCCAGTGGTGTCTTTTACATCATTAGCAGGGTCCTGGAGGGTGTTTGTGGCCAGCCTGTTGAGGACATTTGCATCTGAAATGTCCTGACTTTTCACACCTAAAACAGACCTGAGGCTGGGCTCCAGTGGGATTAGTGTTCATGTGCATGACAGGATTTTTCCAAGACGTTTTTCCTTTTTAAAGTCTCTGTTATAATAAACCAAATTGGCAGCCTGTATTAGTTGATTTAATGTGGACTTTTTTGGATCTGACACCAATTTTTGGAGTCTCCTCCCTACATCTGGCATGTATTGAGTCAGAAATTTATCTCTAAGGATGACCTCCCATTCTATCAATTCTGGGGTCAGATTAGTGAATGTAACCACAGTTTTTTTTAAGTCTTTCCAGGAAGGTCATCGGGGGTTTATTTGGGCCTTGATGTATGGCTGCTAACTGTCTATAGTTGAGGGGTTTAAGTTTAGCCTTTTTCCAGTATATAATATAAAGAATAACTGCTTCTGCCTCCTGGGCTGCCTGATAAACTTGCTCCCTTTTCAAGGACGTTAGGGTTTGCTCTAGGAGCAACTGTATGTCCCTCCAAGTGAGGTCATGTTAGGAGGTCAGGGTTGGTGGTATAACTACCTAGGTCTTTTTCTAATCTCCTTAAGCTCAGCCAGTGAAAATGGCTTATAGATAAATTGGGGTCTAAAGTTTTTCTTTCTGTCACAAGAGAAAACATTCCTCCTTGTCCCCCTGGTACTGGCCCTGATTGTATTTTCCTCAGGGCCTGGGGGTTTAACTTATCTAAATGTTGGAGGATGTATGCTAGTGGAGTTTGAACTTTTATCTTGGATTGTAGGGATCTTATCTAAGAGAGAGAGAGTGTGTGCTTACTGGTTTGTGTTGGGGAGGTCGCCCCCCTCCCCAGCATGCCCCGGCGCGCACCCTGTGAGAGTGAAGCTCAGCCAGGGGTGAGTCTGGCCAAGCACCTGTCATGGGCTTCGTGAGCGGCACCTCGCGGCCCACCGGGGAAGGCCTCTTACAAGCGTGAGGGTTAGCCACTCTTACCTCTGCCTTGTTCATCCCTCCCTGCCTATTGCTACCTCTCTCCTTGACTGGGTGTGGTCTTAGATATTAATTGACAATTTCCAAAAATGCTTCTCACTAGCCAGGGATGGATGGTGACTACTAGGGCCTCCCTGTTGTAATCTCTTGTCTTTTCCCTTTTTTAGGATTACTCTCATTTCTGTCTGGCAGGGCCAAAGACCCAGGGTCCTACTTGTATCCTTGCATAAGGAAGATGGTCATAATGCATTTAGGAATATATAAACATAAACCTGGAAAGGCTATTACCATTTTGTTTTGTTTTACATGTCATTAGCTTAGTAATTTTACATTTTTAGAAGTCTTGTATGTTTGGGAAACACAAATATCTAAAACATTGTCAGTATATAACAGGAAACACAGGAAATTATCTTAATAAAATGTAGAATTTTGCTCTCTAGGCTTGCTTTTGGTAAAATTTTACCAAATGCAGATCAGTATTTTAAGAAAACCAAATTGTTTTAAACATGTGGAATACATAGAATCAATACATTTAATGTGACTTTTAGAAAACCCTTTAAATAATTTGTCTTCAAGCCGGGCGTGGTAGCGCACGCTTGTCATCCCAGTACTTGGGAGGCTGAGACCAGAGGATCTGGGTTTGTGGCCAGCCTCAGCTACTTAGTAAGGCCCTCTGCAACTTAGCGAGACCCTGTTTCAAAATAAAGAATAAAAAAAAAAGGGCTGGGGGTGGAGCTTGGAGGTAGAATGCCCCTGGGTTCAATCTCTGGTACTGCAAAAAAAAAAAAAAAACTTATTTTCATTGTAACCAACCTTATCATACGTTTAAAATCTCTTATACATTTTATCCTTTACAAATTATTTACAACTTAAAGCATTCTCTCTTTCTTTTAACTTTTTTATTATAATATTCCCTTATGCCTACAGATATCTCCTTTTTTATTGGCTTTTTTGGTCTTTTTTGGGGGGGCTCTGGTGATATAATTATTTTTCTGTTAAAGTGGCCAGAATAGCCACATCTGATTTATTTTTTTGGCATAGCTTTGAATCTTTCCTTAACACAAACTTTAAATCCCTTACATTCTTCCTGTAAAACAGATCCAGCTGTAAGATAGTGTCATTGTTTACATTTTCCTCTGTTGGCCATTCGTTGTTCTTAGGACCATGACCAGTAAGGGAATGAGATTTGAGATGTTTAGCATCTGAACCAACAGAACCCTTTTAGAGGGTTTGGAATTTTCGTAAAGATTGTTGAGAGTTTCATTGGTCTAATCATTGTCTCTAAATTCTTAGGGTATTCAGGTAAAAGAAAATAGACAGTTGTTTCCATCAAAGCAATGTATACGAAATTACATATTGACCTGAGCCCATCAAAGCCATGGCTACAGCATCACACACTGACCTGAGCCCTGATTGCTACAGCATTACATATTAACCTGAATCCTGATTTTCAGTAGCTTTTGTTGTCTTTTAGTGAACAACCCCAAAACAAAACCATTTTATAATATTGTTTTCCCATATAATGGCAATTTAGAAGCCTACTCATTTGACTGAAATGTTATTGTAGATCCTAAGAAGCCAAGAACATGTTAAGGCATTAATTACATTTTGCACTTACCCAATTCAATAATTGAATTATAGATCATTCCTAAAAGTTAAGACATTAAATAAACATCATTAGTTTCCTAAAATCCCTTTCCTACCAAGGACAAAAAACTTTAAAAGCAATATACATTGTATCTGGAACCTCTTGCAGAAACACAATCTTGATTGATTATTTACCTAGGAAAAAAAAGGTATGTGTTAATAATTTTAAGGACATTTTTATTTTAATCTTATGAACACATCTTAGATATACTCAGTTGTTAAGATTTATTTAAGTCATGTGAACTCAGAGGCATTTGATCTTATGTTTTCTTTAAATTTTATGAGCGCTCACTCCTTCCAGAGGCAGCATGTAGGTGGGAGTAGAGGAGTGACTGAAAAACAGACTCCTCCCTTCTCATACATATTAAATTGGGATGGTGGGGGACTCTCCTTTGTTCTCCCTTCTACCACACCATCATCCCCATAGCCAGAAGTTGACCAATGGTAGTGCTCCCAAATTTTTAGAGAGCCCAGGTGATCCAAGCAGTCCTTTTCCCCAGTTCTAACTAGCTCTTAGGTTTTTGGAGTTTGGGAAGCCTGCTGCTGCAGCCATTTATTCTGATGTAAAGTTAGCTAGTGACTTTTTGATTGCAGCCAGAACTCTGCTCTGGGGTTTCAGCCCAGGAAGATGCCTCCTCACGAAGCTGCATCTGCACAGCCACAGAGAATGAAGTGATCCCAGAGCCGCCCTGGAGCCTCTAGCCAGACCAAATCTCAATGTCAGCTACTGCACTAGCTCTCCAGCCTGTGCTGCCACAGGTCTCAGGCTCTCAGCTGTGGCTGTGGCTGCACAGCATGGCTCCACTTTCTGCAGCCCTCCCTCCTTCTCCGGACCCTGGCAGGCACACAGGGCTGTATTGCAGGCAAGGCCTTGAGGACAAAGAGCAGCCTGCATGGCTTGCCCCACCCAGTGCCTGTCTTGAGCCCCCTGTCTTGAGGGAGGGAAACACACTGATGTTTAACAACGAGCTCATGGCTAGAATCTACTCAATTGTGGATCCTCTGGAAGTGAGCTACAGGTGTTTTTTCCAGATTTTTCTAGGAATTATAGGGACAGAGAAAGGAAAGTTAGTCTGGTGGCAGTGGGACCCTGAGCTACACCCGGAGCAGGCAGGGATGTACAGCTCCCACGGAGCTCAGGTTCACAGCCGGAGCAGGCAGGACCTGGGTGTTTGCAGAGCTGCCCCCCCCATCCTATCAGCACTTAACTGTTTTGGCAGACTGGCTTATCTGAAGCATAATTCAGTTTTACAGAGACAGTTTCAGAGTTCACATTCATAAAAAAAAAACTTACTGGGTTAAAAGAAATTGGCCAGTGAAAATATATCAGGTCTCAAAATAGGTGTTTAAAAGCAACATTTTTATGCCTATACAATAGAAAGGGAGAAGAGGAAAAGAAGGAAAAAGAATAGGGACTATTGAACTCCTGTACTGAGTTTGGGTTCACAGACCCTTGCCAGTCCTCTAAGGACAGTGCACTGCTCTTTTGGTCTATGAAAGTGAAGGGCAGGAATGTTACACACATATACATAAATAAAACGTTTAGAAACAAGGAAAAAAACCCAAAACATTTTAGTAGACTTACCAAGGTTGATGTCTCTGAATGCCCCACATTGGGCGCCAAAGATGTAACAGATTCATTGGCCACCTTGAGTTCTTTTCCTTAGCCCAGATAGATATCATGGGCCAGGAAATAAAGAGCCAGGACAAGTAGTTGGAATTTAGTGTAGGGCAAAAAGATTTATTATAAAAGCAGGAGTAACATGCCATGTCTCAAAGTGGGGGAGAGAGGGAGAGAGAGAAGCATCATGCCTCTGAGGAGAACTCAATGGAGCAGAGTGCTGATGCTCCTGAACCCCCGGATCTTAAATAGGGTTTGTTCTATCTGGTCTTCCTTATCTGGGTTGCTAAGTTCCCAGGCCAGTAGACCTGCTTTGTCAGCATCTATGCGAGAGGATAATTTTTTTTTTTCCCAGCTCTTCCCAGGCCCATGGCCTTCTAAGTTTTAAGGCTTGTAACTTTCTTAGTATTGGCCTTTATCTTATCTTTGTTGCCATGTTGGCCCAGCAGACTTGGGACAGAAGAAGCCCAAACAGCAGGCTGGGAAGAGTAAGAAGCAGCCTATTTTAATCTTATAATGCCTGCTC
This sequence comes from Glis glis, assembly GCA_004027185.1. Taxonomy (NCBI): domain Eukaryota; kingdom Metazoa; phylum Chordata; class Mammalia; order Rodentia; family Gliridae; genus Glis; species Glis glis. Next base: position 39,688 of record PVJS01002302.1, on the reverse strand, counting down.
TGCTTCGGGACAGGGCATGGTATGAAACCACCCATAACCGGATCAGTATGGAACAAGCCTAGGTGTCCATCAACAGATTAATGGATCACAAAACAGTGGTATACACACACAATGGAATTTTACTCAGCCATAAAGAACAAAATTATGTCATTTGCAGGAAAGTGGATGGAACTCGAGAATATTTTGCTAAGCGAGATTAGCCAGTCTCAAAAAATGAATAATTGTATATTTTCTCTTATACATGGAAGCTAGAGAGAAATTGGGAAAAAAGAGTAACATCAAATGGAAGAGGAGGGACTCCAATGGAGTGATGGAGGGGGCTTGGAGTAGGGAAGAGAGAGAGCACAGAGACGTTAAGAATATAATAATTGAAATAATACTATGTCCGTATATAAAATTACCAATTCCAATCTCAAAGACATGTATGGAGAGGGGGAGGGAGGGATGGGACCTGGAGGGAAATGCTCCAAGAGATGTGTGCATACATGTTCCTATCACTCTATGCCTCAGTATGGTGTGTGTGTATAGGAAGGAAGGGAGGGAGGGAGAAGGGAAGGAAGGGAGACTAGCTCAAGGAAACATTCTTTAGTTTTACTGCTAGTTTTGAGTAGACTGTAGAAAAGGATAGACAGACGACCCAGAGAATGCAGCAGGAAGGGCTTTGTTCAGAGACCAGGTAGGAGTGGAATGTAGAGCACAAGTAGGAAGATTAATTTTAGACAGAAGGGAGCCTGCCTCTTGCACTGTGGCTAAAGAGAAGCCGAGAGGGTGGCTGGGGTGCAGCTCAACCTCTAGGCTTGGCAGCAGGCAGCCAAGGGCGCTCTCCTTTCTCAGCTCAACCTCTAGGCTTGGCAGCAGGCAGCGAAGGGAACTCTCCTTTCTCAGCCACTTTTCTTTTGGAGTGGGAGGTGAGATCATCTGTTGAATTGAGTGGGGACGTTGAGGTTGCAAGTTTGGGGAAATGGAGACTCTGAAATGACTGCTGTTAAGAACTTAGGAGAGAACCGATAGTGGGACCATAAAGGGCTTCCTTTCCAAATATGGGAATGATTATGTCTGGCTCAAGATTAAAAGGCTCAGTAAGGTGGTGTATGGCAAGTTATGCATGGTTGGTACAAAATAACAATATATAGTGGTTTTCACGTTCCTTTTCCTTTGCGGTTTTGCACCACAGCACAAATTCTAGCTTAGCTCTAGCTCTGCCTCTTCCCTTGGTTCCATGTATTTGGTTTCTCTTGGTTTTCTCCCAGGCTCTTGCCTTCATTCTTCTTCCCAGCCTGGTGGCTCTGCATACACCTTCTCGATACTGTCCCATCTGATGCTTTTGGCCTTTTCCTTGTAGAGCCATTTCTCACTTCCCTCCTGAGCTCGTACAGTATGGAGACCAGGAGAGTCCACAAACATCCTCTAGCTCACCAGAGATCGGCCAGTGAAATCCAGTAATGGCCATGGTTCTGAGTGTAATTTTATGAAAATAACCAGGTAGACCAGAGGCTCAGATGCGTCATTCATACTGTCGTAATGCTGCAGCATGCAATGAGGCGCTTTGTCTACGCATTTGTAATTGCAAAGCCAAACCTTGAGCCAATCTATCTTAAAAAACCAAAACACAAAAAATTTCCCTTTTGTCACAAAACAAAGCTGATCTCCAGAATTCTGCTTCTCCTGTTTGAGCTACTGTCAGAGAAACTTCTGTTGAGGACCTTTCTCCCTTCCTGGTGTTCTTGGCTTCACCTCATAGCCGACTCTGCATGCGGCCGGCGGCACTGGAGTCCTGGGGTCTCATTCTGCCTTCTCTCCACTCCTTCCCATCTGCTTTCCCCACAGTCCCCTCCCGCAGCCACCGTGTCCCGTTCGTCTCACCTGTGCCACTTGCAGGTGAATGGTGCGGATCTGAACTCTTCATAAGTGGGCGACGGAGTGAACAGACCCACGGTAGTTGACCACTGAATCCAAAGAGGAACTAAGCTCCCTCATCCAAAAGCAACACGCCACATCCTAAAACCCTGACACTCCTGCCTTGCTGCACCGTCAAGGGCATCGAGGAACTAAGTAAGCTGCCTCGTCCAAAAGTACCACGCCCTCACTGTTGGCAGGCGAGCCATATCCTAAAACCCTGACACTCCTGCTTCGCTGCACTGTCAAGGGCATCAGCACGTGTTTCAGTTTCATTCTTGGATGGCGGGCCTTGGTCAGTGCTCACAGCCTGGGAAATCTATGGAAGTGTGTCATCGTTAACAGCACACGAGGAGTACACCTGTAGACACACCAGGAGCAGCATCCACTTCTTTACCTGGTAGAGTCTGTGGAAGAAGCTGAGGCTGCAGGTACAGAATGGCCAAGTGATTTTTTTCCTGACCAACAGAGCTGCTCGTTAGCAACTTGAAAGGACGCCTAGATCCAAAATAGTATTAAACAAGTGTTTCTTCAATATGAGATCATTATGTTTCTCTTCTAAATCCAAACACTAATTGCAACCTTGCTGTGAGCATACAGTATTGAGGCCATGATAGCCATGGCAACAGACACGGCCTGCAGGAGTGGAGCCCTGTCCTCTGCACAGTGGTGGTGGTGGTGGTGTTGGGTGCAGAGGGGACTGAGGCGGCCTGCAGGAGTGGAGCCCTGTCCTCTGCACAGTGGTGGTGGTGTTGGGTGCAGAGGGGACTGAGGCGGCCTGCAGGAGTGGAGCCCTGTCCTCTGCACAGTGGTGGTGGTGTTGGGTGCAGAGCGGCTCTTTCTCAAGGCAGTTCTAGCTGCCTGCTCCAGGGACGGCTGCACTGCACACCTCTAGTTGATTTCCCCACACAGGTTCCACTGTCTTTCAACATTACTATATCTCTAACTAAGTTCAATACCGGATGGCTTGTTACTCCACAGACAAAAATAGGAGCACAAATTAAAATTTCACCGGCATTTTACAATGGCCATTTACATTTCAAAATTAAATCCATAATAAAAACTTTTGTATACTTATAATTGGACTGATTTTTAATACCCTATGATAAGCATCTATGTAAATAGCCTCCCAAAGATTTTACACTTAAGAAAAAAATAAGCACTTTAAATGAGCTGCTTAAAGTCACCTTCTGCTTTGCATGATAATTGTAATGCAAAATAATAAACAGCACAGGGCACAGAGTCCCACACTTCTCGGATGATAGGGTGTCATTTATATGAAGATAATTAGGCATTTAAAACTCACCAATACCAATTTAAAAACCTACCAATTAAAAAAAAAACAACCACCGGGCTTGCAGTAAACTCATTGAAATAAATCTCCATTTGCCCCTGCAGTGTTTTCGTCCCTCACGTCCACAGCTGGTACGGCCCAAGGACTCTGGCTTTGTGTGTAAGAAGGAGGTGCGGGTAAGAGTTCATAACCCAACCTTTCTAGAAACACAAAAAGCTATTTTTTAGAGATTTGCTTAACATATGAACCATATGCCATTGTTAAAAAGAAAGGAAACAGTTGTGCTGGCAGAAAGACTTGTTACTATTAGGAAGCTGGAGGTGTGAACAGAACTCCATACGCATGTTCCCCCAGATTCTGCCGGGACTAGCGAGCGAGCGAGTGAGGAGACAGCGGCCCTGCCATCCCGAGCACGTGTGGGGCTTCATTTTCATAGTTAGTGAAACCAAATTCACTACTTCAAGAAGTTACCTGAAAACGGACCGTGAAATTCATGTGAAAGAATGAAGGTGTTATGCAGCTGTCTCAGACATATAAAATGTCATTTATACTGCAAGAAAATTTTAACTCTTGAGCAGTAATGAAATTCTTGCAATAGATCACTGGATTAAAACTATGTTATTAATCTACATTCATTCACGAAGTCACTTGTTCATTTATTTAACATTTATTAGTCACCTACTTCGTGTTAGGGTTAAAACTATGTTATTAATGCTACATTCATTCACGAAGTCACACCTTCATTTATTAAACATTTATTAGTCACCTACTTCATGTTAGGGTTTACACTATATGTCGGCAGTTCATATGTGAATTTAACTCAAAAAGATGAAGTGTACATACATGTAAACAAGTGATTTTGGTAAAGTAGGGAAAATGATGAGTGAGTTATATACCAGATGCAGTGGAAGCAGAGAGAAGAAAATGATGTAATCTTTTGTTCATGATAATAGGTAATGTTTGAACTAAGTGTTGAAAGATGAGCAGACGTTTGTTGGAGGATGAAAAGAGGGAAATTGGGTAGAAAAGTCGGGGGGAGTTTAGAACACAGTCGTCATGTCGTTGGATTCTGTTGCCCGCGAGTACCTGGTTCAGAATGCGGGGTGTTGTCTGGAGTATATTCACTGTTTCCTGATTTGCCATTTCATTAAATCTTATTTCTTCAGCCTGGTCTACAAAGCCTTTCATACAAGTTTAGGGGGAAAATTTGTTGACTTGAATACTTTTAGTCAAACCCAAGAGAACTGTTTCAGGCATAGCTGAAGTTAACTGCTCCGAAGAATGTGTCTCTGTATCTGTTTACAATTTTCTTCTCTCAATGTCAGAGTCATTCTTAGGGTTATACTCTGTGAGCCTGGCAAACCCCACAGAAATCCCAGTTTGTGTGAGGATGATTTTTTCCTACAGGACAGACAGTGGTGTTTTCCTGACTGGTTCACCAACTTCCCAGGGCCATTTATCGAATGACCAAAGTTGTTTTATATGTGTGTGTGGGGGGTGGAGATCCCTGGAACAGGGACAAATACTATGTATTTGGTTGAATTAATAGATGAATTCATCCAATAAATGTCTACTGGGTGCATATGATGTGTCAGGTACTATTTCAGTGATCTCTGTATATAATCTTTGACACATTTTAATGTCTTAAATCTTTGCAGTTTGTTTTATTGTCTGTTGAGGAATGTTTTCCACAATGTGGAACACATACTTCTGAGGATACTGAGGTTATTGTAGACCCAGAAATGAAAAGTGTTGGGTCAAGCAGTAGAAATGGTCTTTCCTTTTCAGTTCTCTTCCAGTCTAATTGTGTCAGCGAAGTCTGTCTGGTACCTGGGTGTCACTAATATCCTTTGTGACAAAGAGAACAAGACTTTGGTTTAGAGCTTCTGGCATGCTCAACAGCTAGGCAGAACTTAATCACAATATTTAATTTATAACTTTTATGTAATTTTGATATAATTTATAAGCATATTTTATGTAAAATAATTTTATTTTAATTTATATAATTATGTCCTATTAAAGGCAAAAACACTGATTATCTGTTTACAATACTGATATGAAGTTTCTTCTTAAGTAAAATTAGAAATGATTAAATAATACATAGAATGTAATACATAGGAATAATTAAGTAATACATAGAAACTATTGTAAAGAAATATTTGAAATAATTATAGGTGACATGTGATTAGGGTAATAATCATGAGGACACTATGTGAACAGCTGCAATTTGGACTATCCCTTAATAGGGTATGATCCCCTGCTGGTCTGAAATTTCTCAGGGGAGTATCTCTTTGTTTTTACCAATAAGTACCATGTTGGGTGTTGGCTTGAGTTATTTTTGTCATTTGCAGCTATAATTTTGGACAGTACTGTAGGTGTAAAGTATTGTGTTTGCATCTAATACTGGCCAGAACCAAAGCTGCTTGGGTTTCCATTGGTGGTAGAAGCTTTGTTCTCAAGAGAGCCGGTCAGATTGCATTTAGTTGTCTCATTCTTGATCACCCAGAGCCGGGTTTTGCATATGGTAAGGCCATCCCTACCTGGCAGATATTCATAAAATAAAACTCGTGACAGATGGGCATTCTGAGATTCTATATCCAGAAAGGTCTTCACTTCTGAAAAATCCAAATTTTTCAGAATTTACATGTTATCTAATGCAAACCTTTATATATTACAGATAGCCAATAGAGTTCCTTGGAGACTAACTGACTGAACAATACTGTGGGTTCTGGCTTATTTTAAAGGTTCATATGCATAAATTGCCAGTTACTTAATATGTTTATTCATATCTGATATGGACAAAATTCTTGTTCTTTATTATTTTAAATGATCATATATGAGATTTAGTCTGGACTTTTGCTTCCTAGTTTTGTTTTCCTGTGCAGTCGTTAGCAGTTGGTGGGCTGGAGCAGGCGCTTGTCTTTTTCGTAGGGGCTTTATGGTATTTGTTAGGCTATTCACTTAGGGGCTATATGAGTGCATCATAAGCTCATGGATTTGAATAAGATAACAATTTGGAGTTTGGAAGAATAATTGTAGGAAACAGAAATAAAGAAAGTTAATGGGTTTCCTCAAAATGAGGGTGGTATGGAAAACAGCTTCATATGTCTCTCAGCATCAAATAAATGGCCAGAAATTAGGTAGAACACTTGTATAATAAAATATAGAAAAATAGAAAGTCATTATAAGCAGGAAAGTAGCTATCTATTTTTTAGGAGTTATTTTTTTCTTTTTTAAATACACAAATGTATAGACCTTGAACTAACAGTACAAAAAAAATCCCCGTCAGGCATGAAGGCGAGAGAAATTGACTTTCTTCCACTGCGCGTCTCAACGCCACATGCTCTGCTGTGTCTCTTGTTATCTTCAAAACTCACGCTTATTGAGTAATAAAAAACATATCAGAAAATAGAGGGAAATAAGTCTTGACATACCAGAATAACTGAACTGTTTCTGCTCACCCAAATATTTGGGTATTAACAATGCTGTAAATATTAAATTAGAAGAAATAATAAATTCAATTGATTCTGCCCTGATTTGCTTAAATTATTTTTGTATAGCTTCATAATTATACTCCAAGAGGAAAATATAGAACAAATTATAAGTGGAAGTTTTCTGACAGTTTTAATAATGGTTGATATTTAATTGAGATCACATCTTTAATCTTATCTTTCTCTCACCAATGGCTCATCTTTATTCTTATTATCTTGTTTTCAGTACAGAATTATCACCCACTGGTTTTCAATTACAGAGATGCCCATATTGATTCTGCTCTTGATTTTAACTCGAAACTGAAGAATTACTCATTTAGGCCTATAAAGCTGTATTCTGTAGCTAGTTTAAGCTCTTTTAAAAAATAATGTCTACTCAAAATACAGGAAGATAAAATTCATAAACAGTACTGTTCAGTTATATGAAGCTATTGGGAAACAGACTTTAAATTATTTTAACTCGAATCACTATTAAAATGTAAGAAGACAAATAGTAATCAAAAATGTCATCACCATATGGAGGAGAACTTGATGTCAGTCACAGCATTTATAAAGAGCAGGTGGCGCTTAAGCAATCAGAAGCCCCTTATGGAATGACACAAATGTAACCTAAATTCCATAGATCTGTGGTAAAGCGATGTACATAAATTAGACAAAAGATCTTTCATTAACACAGACGTTCTAAATTGTTTGGCTGTCATTTCCAAAGTTACAGTAGAAAAGAAAATATTCTACATATCACATTGTTTCCTTCTACATTTTTCTAAGGAAATAATGACATCCTTTGTTTCCTGTCAAAGACTATGCACATTTTTAAGAGGGATCTATGTCTCTGAAATCTCCATAGCTATTTTAACATTCACTGTCCCCGAGGATCTGGCAGGAGAAATGGGGAGCGAGGGCCAGTATGGGTGTGTGTGTGGGGTCTGGTTTTAAACACCATCAGTGGAGCTGTGGAGTCTGACTGGTCCACGCTCTGTCGAGGGGCCTTCTCTTCAGCCACGGCCACTGCTGTCCAGAGAACCCGTTTTGAATCCCTCCAGTCTGAGAGCAGTACTGGCTCTCTATAGGGTGCAGATCTCAAACCACAGCCAAATTTTATGGATTTAAATTTTACACAATTTGTAGGAAGTCATTGAGGGATGAAGAAAGCTGTTTGGAGCCCATGGAAATATTGAAGCAAAACTAGAATTTCAAAGTGTTTTAAGGAAGAGCAGGTTGATATTTTAACCTGTGCTTTTGTAAGTACTCTCTCTCATAAACACATCTCTTCGTCCTTTGACATCTCCAAGTCATATGCCCATCGATAATTGGAATCAAACTCACTTTGAGAGTACATCCTGGCTTGCATTTCATTTGAGCTCTTATATCTAACTTGAGGAAAGCCGCTAGTGGCTGCCGATTTTCCACTGTTAATAGGTGAGCCTCATAATTACCTCCAAAAGGAAATTCCCCTTTCTGAGTTCTTCCGTATTAATCTAACTTCTGGAATCGACTGAGCTCTGCAGAATCCCATATGGCAGACTAGCGTGCTACTGACTCAGTTTGTTTCACATTTTTTATTCAGAAGTCACATAAATGTCAACTTTCCTCTCATTTCCCCCCTTAATATGAAAAGAAAACTCAAGGTTAAATTTTTGAAGGAAATAAATTGAGTTCTTCTAAGTAGAACTCAGGCATGAAGACCAGAACTCATCCTATGCATTTTATTGCATATATGTCCACTTTTTATTTTTTAGAATATGTGAGAAATAGGCTAGTTGCTCTTGAGCGACCTGATTTCTTGGCACCTTCTCTGTGCTTCAATTATGTTATGCTTACATAGTGACTTACAAGGCCGTTAGTAGCACTGAAAGTTGCAGATTCGAAGTTGGCAAAGTTGCTTCCCACATATAGAATCCTAAGGCATAATGCACTTAGTATTGATACTTCCACATGCTGATTCCTGCAGTACTTACTCTGTGCTTCTTGTGGAGGGCTCGCCACTGTCCGCCTGGCCTGGAAGTCAATTGAGTGAGGGCCTTGAGGAGAGGACTGGGGCCTTGCTTACGTTCCTCACGGATATGGTGGGCCAGAGCACCCAGCTCAGAATGCACTCAGGCTAAGTCTGCTGAAGGAGCAAAAGGAAGGAAGGATGGATGGCTGTTATGTTAGCCTGATATTTTTTCTAGGTATTTATTAGATATTTCTCTAGGTATATATTTTTGCTGTATGGTCCCTGTATGTCTTTTAGCTATTTTAACGCTAAAAACCTTTATATCTGAAGTGTTTTAATTCATATTTCTAGATTTAGTTCAGTAGATTCGATCAACTTTAACATCAGTTTTCTCGTCTGTAAGATGAGTATACCCCCTCCTACCTAATACATCCTTAGCACGTGAGAAGCTAAGGACCTGTTTGTAAATTATATCAAGCTTTGCTTATTTGCTTATTTATTTGTGGTGCTGGGGATCAGATCCAGGGCCTCACACATTCTAGGTAAGTGTTCTACCAGTGAACTACATCCCCAGCCTTAAGCATCTTTAAATATCATTTAGGGTGAAGGAAAGATTGCTTTCCATGTTGTCAGAATATTCTAGGGCACAGTGTGAGTTGCTAAATTATAAGTCACCCTATGCTGTAGGTGCTATGATCCTGTTTTTCAGATAAGAACACTGAGGTTTATGGAGTAAATAATGTGTCCCAGGTGAGAGATAAGCAGGAGGGTAAGGTCGCAAGCTGGAGTGACATCTCTCGCAAAGCTCCCATTCTTTATTTTGCTGTATGGTCCCTGTATTTGTGTGAGAAGTTGCTGAAAACACATGGTGAGCACCACCAGTGGGAGTCCTGATTCTACCAAACACACCTATGTTTGTTTCCTATGTTAATCTTTTCCTCCTTCACGCATAAACATAGGGCAGCAAGGGCCATTTAATTGCCTGTGGAATTCAAATGAAACCTCTTCTCTGAAAATGTGCATTGAGATTAGAAATCTGAGGGTCACCCCTCACCCAGAAAGAGTAGAGATGGTGCCCTCCTATGGGGAGCAGGAAGAATTGGAACCCATCTGCAGAGTAGCCTCCTCCTGGTAATCTGGGGTCTTCCCCCACTGGGTTCAAAGGGCTTCCCTCCTCTTTGTTGTGCAATTTCTGAGGCATTGTGCAGTACTTAAAGAAAAGACCATGAACACATCATTGCCTTGGAAACTGCCTGGAATTCGACAGACTGTAGGTTGCTGAGAGCAAACGCTCTGTGAGTAGCTGTCACTGGCAGAGGGGCCGAATGCTCATCTGCTAATCTTGATGTCAACTTAACTTGTCATCCCTGCCCTGAGGGTAGGGCGGGAAGGTTGTCAGGTTTTGCTTTCTTTAAATAAGGGTGTTGGCATTATCTTATTCCCAAAATACAAAGATAAGGACTGTAGACCAAACAGTAGCTTTCTGGGAGCAGTTATCCATAGCTCATGAGGATGAAAATTTGCAACCTACATTCTATTAAATGAATTCTAACAGCATTATCTTGGGAAGCTGGGCTGCTTCTTTGTGAAAATAATTGTGGTTCTTAGGCTGCATTTGTAACAGCAAAAGGTAAGAAAAACATGCCTGGATTCGGAGAATGCCATTCACTGTGGTCCTTTCTAAGGAAACGTCTGGGAAAACAAATCTCTATCTAAAACAGGAGGGAAAATTAAATAAGAAATGAAAGTAGGGAGTCAGTCCCTGGGAGCTGTTTCCCAAGAAGCAAATGGGACTCTGGCTGGTCGCAGCATTTTATTTGTTTGTTGTTGGAAACACTGAGAATAAAAATAAAAGTGATCCTTTGTGATCCTGTTTGGCCGTGACAGATCCCTTCAGCATTGCCATAGTAACTGAAGGAAATGCATTTATGAATAGACTTAGATTTCTGAGGCTTGAGCTTCCTGCCAAGAAGGGAACACAGGGTGGAGAGAACAGGAGAAAGTCAAGGCAAAGGGAAGAAAGCGTATCGATGTGTGGGTTTCCAAGTTCTCCCATTTGGAGAGCGCAACCAGCACCGGGCGAGAAGCCCCACCTTCCCCACCTTCGTGGGCCTCCTAAGATTTTTAGACCCTGAAGTTAATCCTCTTTCAGTGAGCTAAGGCAGTTTCTTCAATTCCTTTAGATGTCAGAAAGCAGAAAACAGCACTCCGGATCATCAGCGTTCTTGCGTCAGAGGCAGGAGAAGCCCCTCCGATAGGGCTGATAGGATGGTGAGGTAAGAACCAGAACAGAGTTGGCAAACAGGAAGGTGAACGGGGGAGGCAAGGGCCACCTCACTGACACCAAATGCCCTCCATCAAGGGGTCCCCACCACCTTCTCCATCAAGGGGTCCCCACCACCTTCATTGACACCAAATGCCCTCGATCAAGGGGCCCCACCACCTTATCCATCATGGGGTCCCCACCACCTTCTCCATCAAGGGTTCCCACCACCTTCTCTTCCTCTTCGTTTTGCTGAGGTTCTTGAATACTTCCCCAAATAATAACAATAAAAGAACTTGAAGGAGGTAGAAGTCATCCACAGTCCTGTCTGAGACAGCAGAGCCTCTGGGGACAACACACAGTGGACAGCATGTGCCCACAGCGGGCAGCTGCGGCCCAGCCCCAGCTGGTTGCTGGCGTGAGGAATATGGCTCAGCTGGCCTTACCTTCCTGTGTTTTTAAGAGAACCTGGAAGTCAGGATTTTTACATGAAATCTTTAACATCTTATGTTCACAGTTTTATTTTTATTTTTATTTTTTGTGGTGCTGAGGAGCAAACACAGGGCTTTGTCTGTGCTAGGCAAACGCTCTACCACTGAGCTACACCCACAGCCTTGTGTTCAAAGTTATTGTTGCTTTTTCTCAGTGTACTTTTATGGGCACATTGTAACCATACTTCATACTGAGGTTTAGTGTGAGGAAAACACATACACATGGCGCAGTGTATTTCCCTCCTGATCCCACTCCACTCCCTCCCCTCCTCCTCCATAATACTGAACACGGTATTGATGGCTTCAAGAATGTACATAGGATCCTTCGACCTGTTTCCTTCATCAGGTCTTCCCTTTCCCCTCCTCTCCTCCCTCTCCAAATCCTTTTCCACTGTCCTACTGGTGTCTCTCCTCACTTATCTGAAATCTTTCTTGGTTTCCCAATTTCACTCTAGCTTCCACATATAATGTTCAGAGTTTTTAAAATATCATTAGGCTAAACGAAGTATCTTAGAAATTGCATCTAGTTTATAGATCAGTCTGTGGCTTCCAGAGTCTAAGTCTAAACTCTTAATCATGTGTGTGGAGCAAGAAACAGTGGCTACAGGAAGAGGCCAGTGGTGAGACCAGGAGAAGGAGAAGGGCAGTGGGGTGATGCAGCGTGGAGCCCAGCCAACCTCTGACACAGCGAGGCTCCAGAGCCCGAGGTAGAAAGAAAATGGTTTGGGTTTCATATTCCAACATTCAGTAAATATTGAATATCTGTGGTGACATAAAATGTGCTAAATAAGAAACTTTCTTAGGCTACTTGGTTCTCTGGATGGATATTTTGATTTGTGATATAACTATTATTAAGTAACAACACACTGAGGATTACATATAGTCACACATACAGGATTATGCACAAAATTTAAAGAACAGCAATAAAATGAACAGTCATCTGTCCACCTCTCAGCTTAATAAATAGACCATTATGAGCATTTTTGAGCTTTGTATGCTCTTCTGACATTGCTTGTCTCTTGTGCTCAGATGCTATGGTTTGAATATGTCCCCTCCAAAATTCAGAGGTTAAAACTTACTGATGTGTGAGCACTACCCACTTTAGGGAAGGCAATCTGTTTTACTCAGATGGCCAGTTGAGATGGTAATCTCATCAAGAAGCACTCATAGACACACAGAGAATAATATTTGACCAAACAAATATCTGGGCACCCTGTGGCACAGTCAAGTTGACACGTAAGATTCACCGTTGTACTTCCTGATGTACTTGAGTCAGAATTCTTGCAGGAAATGCGAGCAGGAGTACGGTTGCAGATTCATAGGGCGTGCACATATACAGTTCGATTTGCTTGTACAGTGGTGGTGTCAGTGTAGATTTCTCTAGTAACCTGTGAGAGTTGCCATTGCTCCAGCTGCTTGCCAGCAGTTCTGTCAGCATGTTGACATTTGCTGGGTATGAAGTGGAATTTTACCGTGGTTTGCTATGCATGTCATGGGTTATAATGAAGGTGAATGTCTTGTTGTGTGTTCATGGCCCAGGCAGGTTTACTTTTCTGTGAAGTCCTTCATATTATGCCGGTTTTGTAAAAAGTTTGCATATTGTCCTGGTTTGGATCTTAAATGTCCCCTGAAGACCCCTCTGCTAGAGGCTTGGTCTCCAGCCTGTGGCACTGTTGAGAGGGCGTGGAGTCTTTAAGAGTGGGGCCTAGTGGAAGGAAATGAGGTCTCTGGGGACATGCCCTTGTGTGGATATCGAGACCCTTGTGCTTTCCTCTCTCTGCTTCTTGGCCACCATGAGGTCTTTGTTTCACCACGTGCACTTGGCCATGGTGTTCTGCCTCTCCACAGGCCCAGAACGACAGGGCCAACCGACCACGGACTGAAGCCTTCGCACCGTGAGCCACGAGTTGACTTTTTCAGGTGTTTTGTCCCAGTGACAAAAAGCTAACACACACATCTTTTTCAGGTTGCAGTATAAGAGTTATTTGTATATTCTCAATAGTAATCATTTATCTGTTACATGTATTACAGATATCTTTTCCTGAACTACAACTTGTCTTTTCTCTCTCTTTATGGTGTCTTTTGGTTAAAATGAATTCCTACTTTTAATATTTGTGCTTATATTTGTCAATCTTTTTCCTTATGTTTTTTGTTTTTCATGTCATGTTAAGAAACCCTTCCAATTCTGAGATGTTTTCTCTAATTTTCTTCTAAACATTTAAAAGTTTTTCTCCTTCACGTAAGATCTTAGATCATAGAGACTTATTTTCACATATAATTTGAGGTAGGAATAGTTTTTTCCACATGGATAGTCAGTTATCTCCACACAGTTTTTAGTCTGTTCTGTTCTTACCAGTCAACAGTCTAGCTTCGTCATATGTCAGATTTCTGCATCTATGTAAGTCTGTGCCGCTGCTCTGTTTGTCTATGCTTTTGCCAATAATATACCTTCTTAATGCTATGGGTTCATAATAATTTTTTATTTCTGATAGAGAAAGTCATTTCAAAAGTATTTGGCTATTCTTTAGCCATTTGGTCTTATATGTAAATTTTTGAATGTTTACCAATTTTTACGAGAAAATACTAGGATTGTGATTGGAATAGTACTGGATCTGTATAGCAATTTAACATTATCAAAATATTAAATCTACTAGAAACTCTAGCCAGAGCAATAAGGCAAGAGAAGGGAATCAAAAGAATACTAATAGGAAAAGAAGAACTGAAATTATCTGTTTGCAAATAACATGACCCTATACTTAGAAGATCCTAAAAACTCGACCAAAAGACTTCTGGAGCTGATAAATTCATCAAAGTAGCAGGATACAAAATCACTTTACAAAAAACATAATCAATAGCTTTTCTATATACCAATCGTGAATGCACTGAGATAGAAATCTGTAAAACAATCCGATTCACAATAGCCCCCAAAACAGTAATATAGGAGTAAACCTAACCAAGGAAGTTAAAGACCTCTACAAAACTAGAGAACACTAAAGAAAGAAAAGATCTCCCATACTCTTGGATAGGCAGAATAAATGTCACCAGAGTGGCCATTGTACCAAAAGCGATCCACAAATTCAGTGCAGTCCCCGTTAAAACACCAAGGTCATTCTTCACAGAGCTAGACAAATCAATCTAAAAATTCACATGGAAAAACAAAAGACCTGCCAGAATAGCCAAAGCAATTCTCAGCAATAAGAACCGTGCAGGAGGCATCACAATACCTGACTTCAAACAATACTACAGCACTATAGTAATAAAAACAACATGATATTGTCACAAAATCAGACACATATACCAGTGGAACAAAATAGAAGATTCAGAAACAAATCCACACACAGCCAATTGTTTTTTGACAAAGGTACAAACAAAAACAAAAACAAACATATGCTGGAGAAAAAACAGCCATTTCAACAAATGGTGTTGGGAAAACTGGTTATCCATTTGTAGGAAAATGGAATTCAACTCTAACCTCTCACCCTACACAAAAGCCAACTCAACGTGGATCAAAGACCTGGAAATTAGACCAGAGACTTTGCAATTACTAAAAGAGGGCACAGGACCAACGCTCTAACATATAAGCACTGGTAGAAACTTCCTCAATAAGACCCCCAAAGCACAAGATATTAAAATGAGAATTAACAAATGGGATGACATTAAATTAAGAAGCTTCTGTGCAGCAAAGGAAACCATCAAGAGAGAGTAGACAGAATGGGAGATCTTTGCCAGCTACTCCTCTGATAGGGGACTAATATCTAGAGTATACAAAGAACTTAAAAAACTTAACACTAAAAAAACTCAATCAAAAAATGGGCAAGCGAACTAAACAGACACGTCATAAAAGAAGAAATACAAAAGGCCAATAAATATATGAAAAAATGTTCAACATCATTAGCAATGAGAGAGATATAAATCAAAACTACACTAAAATTTCACCTAACACCAAACAATGTCAATCATCAAAAATACAAACAATAAGCCAGGTGTGGTGGCATGCACCTGTAATTATAGTACTTGGCCGCCTGAGACAGAAGGATCCCAGGTTCAAAGACAGCCTCAGCAGCTTAATGAGGCTCTTAGCAACTTAACAAGACCATGTTTCCAAATAAAACAAAATAGGGCTGGGGATGTAGTCCCTGGGTTCAATCCCTAGTACTCCCCGCCCCAAATGCTGATGAGGATGTGGGGAAACAAGAACTCTTATACAAATATTGGTGGGATTACAAATTGGAGATCAGTGTGTGTGGAGGTTCCTCAGAAGACTGTGATGGAACTACTATATGACCCAGATACACCATTCCTGGATATCTTTCCAAAAGGACCAAAACCAGAATATTATAGTAATACATGCATATTTATGTTTATAGCAGCACAATTCACAATAGCCAAATTATAGGACCAGCCTAGGTGTCCATCAACAGATGAATGGATTACAAAATTATGGGATACACACACACTGGAATTCTACTCAGCCATAAAGAAGAACAAAATCATGTCATCTGCAGGAAAATGGTTGGAACTGGAGAATATTATAGTAAGTGAGATCAGTCAGTCATAAAAAAATGAAGGGTCATATATTTTCTTTCATACTTGGAAGCTAGGGAGAAATTGCAATATAAAAGGGATTCCAGACAAAGGAGAAGAAACCCCAGTGGAGTGATGGAGGGGAGTCTAAGGGGGGGAGGGAGGTCCGTGGGGGGAGGACGATGTACATATACAAAATGATAAATGCCAATCTCAGTTTTGTACATGGGGAAGGGGAGGGTGTGGGGAGCCAGGGGGAAGCTCACCAAGTGCTGTGTGAATCTTCCTATCCAAGAATAAAATATGTCTGTATTTATTTAATTTTTTAAATTTCTTTAAATAAAGTATGAATTTTATCAGCTTAAAATTTTATCTGCCTTTTTGTTATATTTATTCCTTAATGTCTTACAGATTTGTTGCTATTTTAAGTAGTTTCTTATTCTGTTCCATTTTCTAGGCATTTTTGCATGATTTGTAGTAAGACAGTTGACTTTTATTGAAAATCTGTTGAGTTCAGAAAGATTACTGTGTTCTTCTTGGACCACCCGTTTTTGTACTTCCTCTAGAAAGTGCCTCTGTATAGGCATTAAAAAGCTTAGGGTGCCTACTGTATTCATATGCTTTGTATCATTATAGTGATATGCTGGACACAGGCTACTGATACAGAACCATTTATTTTGGTTCATGGTTCTGTAAGTTCAAGTCCAAGATAGGGCAGTTCTGTTCATTTGGGCATCTGGTGAGGGTGGCACATCATGGTGGGAACGTGGGTTAGAGCATCCAGTCACATCTCCATCTTGAGTCAGGAAGCTGAGAGGGGGAAGGCTGGGTGGGGTCCCACACTCCCCTTGGAGGGCACACCCCCAAAGACCTAAGGACTCTTATGAGGCCCCGCCTCCAGCTCCACACACCTCCCAGTAGTACCGCCTGGGGACCAGACCTTAACATAGGGGCCTCTGGGGACACCACCTGTATCCAGACCATTGCCGTGTTTGTGTCTCTTCTCTCCAGAACCCAGTCAGAACTTTTGCCTGCTGTTGAAAGTCTGAAAACAGAGTTTCAGATATTTTGCCCTGTATTTTAGTTGTTTATAGCAGAAGGTTTACTATAATACCAGTTGGTTCATCATGAACTAGAGTCCTTTTGACATAACTCTAGACATTTGAGAGCTTCTTTGCTAGCTCATATAATAAGATATCTCTGGCCAGCTCTGGCATCAGTCTGAGGATCCTGGTTCCTTTCAGGGAAAGTGGCATTTGAAGACTGTGGTGTCTAAATGCTAGAGGAATTCATTGACATGGAATTATTTTTTGTTTCTATTTTTTTTTCAGTTGCCAGAGATAGAGTTTATCTAGATCTTCCTCTATGCAGACAGCTATATGTAGGTACACGAAATTTTTATTACTATTTCTTTTTGAATCCACTCTATCAGGCTTTTGCCCTGCTATCATTTGGGTGATAAATGTCACCCCAAAGCCCATGTATTAAAGCTTGGTCCCCAGCCTGGTGCTGTTGGGAGGTGGTGCCACTCTTACATGGTGGACCCAGTGGAAGGTGTTTAGGTCATTGAGTCATTGGAGATGGGTTCTTGAAGGGACTGTGGATGCCGGTCCTTCCTCTCCTCTTTCACGTCCCAGTTGTGACGTCAGTAGTTCTGCTCTGCATGAACTACTCCTTCTGCCTTGGTGTGCTGCCACAGGTCCAACGCAGTGGGACTGCCGACATGGACTGCAGCCTCAAAAATGGAGCCCAAACAACCCTTTCTCTCTAGAAGTTGATTATTTCAGGTATTCGTTATAGTGACGGAAAGCTTATTAACACAGTCTGTCTGTCTATACCAGCACTTTTATTATCTTCATCGCCAGTGTCCTGCTGGTTCCTAAATCCCATGGTTCCTTTTGGCAAGCTTTTGTGTCTGTTAGCAGTTTTTGCCACAGTAGGTGCCTCTTCTTCCTCAAATCATCCAGGGCATATCGTTTTCTCCTCAGATAGCTCAGAGGCCTCTCATATTTAACACACTAAGAGGTACACTCGTGGGTTACCTTTTGAATTTTCCTCATATTGTCTTCATCTCAGTAAGTAGTAGCAGCCTTCTAGGTTCTCCAGGAAAAACCTTGGAACCAGACTTCTCCTTCCCATGCACAGATTGTGTCTAATCCATCAATTTTAATTCTCCTGATTCCACCTTAAAAATGTGTGTAGTACCTGATTACTTCTCACCACCTGCATTGCTGCCATCCTGTGACAAGCCACCGTTACTTCTCAGCTGCATTACTGCGGTCATCTTCTAGTTTATCTCCCTGTTTCCACAACTTACCTCTAGAGCCTTGGAAGAAATCGTCTCACTAAAATGTAAGCCATTTCATTTCCTAGCACCACCCAACACAATTCAACATCTCCTATTTTCAAAGATAAACAAACAAAAACCCCAGTATTAATCAGATGGGTCAGAAGACTCTCATGACTGGCACCGTCACCGGCTCCTGCACCTTCCCAGGCTCTGTGCCCCCCGCGCAGTGGCCGCACTGTTGTTGCTAGTTCCTGAGCATGCCTGGGGCGCTCCTGCCTGAGGAGCACTGCTGTCGCTGCCTCCTGGAGTGCTCTTCTCCATCCTTTCATGGCGCCCTCCCTCCGCCTTTATCACTGCCTGAGGAGCACTGCTGTTGCTGCCTCCTGGAGCACTCTTCTCCATTCTCTCATGGCGCCCCCCTCTGCCTGTACCACTGTGCCAGAGCATTTATCACTTTCCAGTCTTCCATACATGTTGCTTATCTATTGGTTTCTTATATATCCTTTGTCACTAGACTCTAAACTCCACGAGAACAAGGAGAATGCCGAGTACTGCAGAAATTTAATACATATTTCATTTAAAGAGCACGTAAAGAGCCATTTCCTGAGTCCCTTCTGTGTGTCAGGACCATGCTTCATGCTGGCACAGGTATGTAACAAGAAGCCCCTGCTCTCAAAGCAGTGGTGGAGGCAGATGGGCACTTTCCCTACGAAGCCCCTGACACAGTCTTGCACTTCCAAGAGTCTAGTCTGTTGTCACGGCCGGCTGCCTTTTGGCTTTTGAGAAAGCCCTGCTATAAAAGTCGCCCAGGTTGCCAGTTCGGAGAGAGCCAACATGGGGATTCATGCCACCTCTCTTGGTGGCTTTGAGAAAATCCAAGAGCCTTTCTGCTTCTGTTTCCTGAGCTGTGAAGTAGGATTAACAGTTCCCGCTTCGTGGGAGTCTTTTGAGGATTCTCTCATTCATGTAGTAATATGTATTGAAAATGGTAAGTGCTAAGTAGTATTATGCCTAATTAATTAGGTCCTCATCTCCCTGGTGTGGGTTATGGTGTCTGGCTGGTCATTAATAAAATATGCTGGAAGCTTTGCAGACTTCTCTTTCAGAGCGCTCCCGACGGCTGCAGGAGCAGTGCACGCTTCAGGCTCCAACCTTGTCGTTAAATACATACAGCTGTTTGAATTCTACCATGCTCACATGTATTGAGTTATCAGACAATGGGAAATTGGAAGGTGCTGAAAACACCAGTTATAAAAGAGAAATGCTACGAAGGATCCGAGGGTGGTTAGTAATAAAGCCAGGAAATAAAACCAAGACTCAATTGGTTTGAGTCTTGGTATGGTATTCCCATACCAATGGAATGGGAATACCAATGGAATATGGGAATACCAATTGGTATGGTATTCCCATACCAATGGGAATCCTAACACCTCTTCTGAAAAATTCAAGTGTGAGTGAGAGAATATTCAAATAATAACCTATATTATAATTAGGTGCCATGGATGGCATTATAGAGTAATTATTAGAATGTAGAACAAGACATTAATAAAGACATAATAAAGACAAATATTTATATGTATATCATATCGTAAGAATTCTTTTCTGAGAATACGCTTATAATAAAACTGTTATAATGTGGGTTGCCCTGGAAGCAGAGCCCTTTTTCTATTATTTTACAATTAAGTGTGATCCCAGAGGACAGGAGTGAGGCACAAGCCGAGTGAAGCAGAGAAGTAGGGAACTGATATTGGGATGCGTTCCCAGCTGACCATTGATTGCTACAGGCCACAGTTACTCAATATGTGGGAACCCAGCCTTCTGATCCGTCTCAGAAAGGTGGCAGCGCTGCGAGGTGCATCTCAGGACTTAGCCACATATACACTCGAGCACCCCACCTTCCTGAGCGTTCTCCCCCCTTCTGTACCTCACCAAGGAATTGTGGTGTTTTGGCCTTGTCTACTGTGTGTCCATCACTGCATCCAGGTTCAAAGGGCCGTTCCAACGAACTATTAGGGCTGGTCTGGGAACCCTGCATGCCCACACCAGTGGGGTCTCCCCAGCATAGCAGCGTGCCGCCACCCCTTCACTCCCCACCTGATTCGGAACATACTCTCTTGGAGTTGGAAAGGCAGACTGTAAAGATTGTCCAGTCTAGTCTCTTACCTGGTGGGAGGGTTCTTCCTGAAATACTGCAGGATGGCTGTCATTTGTCGTTGTTTGCATAGTTCAGTGGCAAGGTATTCACCATCTTGTGAGGAAACATACTCCATTTTCCACTGTTTGTGTTAGACAATTGTTTATGTAGAGCAAGAAGAAAATCAATCCAACTGTACTTCAGTTATCTTTACTTCATCTTCACCATTCTTTGTTTATATGACCTCTCTTCAGCTTTGTCTATTGTCAGAAACTTTTTCCCTTAGAACACTGTCTTGTCTCAGCTTCTGTGATTCTCATTTTTGCTCCTGTTTATTGCTATTTTGCTTCAAGTCTCCATTGTTAGTTGGTCCCCTAAATGACATATTCCCCAGGCTCCTTCTTTGGTCATCTGGTTTTCTCCATCAGTATGTGTGTATGTGTATGTGTATGTGTATGTGTATGTGTATGTGTGTGTGTGTATGTATGCATGTATATGTATGTGTGTATGTGTATGTGTATGTGTATATGTGTGTGTATGTATATGTATGTGTGTATGTATGCATGTATGTGTATTATGTATGTATATATGTATATCTCCTACTTGTCCTCATATAAACCTTTAACATTCGCACTCTCAGCTGCCAGTTCTCTGTGGGAGGACAGGCCTCTAAACTGAAGGGGTCGTAACAAATCTCATATTCTTTCCCCTGTCTGCTCCTGTGGCTCTTCCTGTCTTGGCGACTGGGTCCACCAGGCAGTTATCTACTGTGGTTTGGACAATCTCCCCTAAACTTGAGGTTTAATCCCTGTTGTGGTGGTGTTAAGAATAGGGTCTGTTGGGAAGTGATTTAGTGCTTAGGGCTCTGCCCTTGTGAGTGGATTCATGCCTTACAGAAGGCTGCAGGGAACCAGCTCAGACCCCTTTTTGCTCCTCCGTCCCTGTCACGTGAGGATGCAGTATTGCTCTTTCTGCCCCTGAGGACACAGCAAGAGGGCCCTTGCTGGACACCGAGTGTAGTGATCTTGGACTCCCAGCTGCCAGAGCTCAGAGAAGTACATTTCTTCCTCTAAGTACATTGCTTCCTCTAAGCCATGTGGTCAGTCATTTTGGATTCCAGCAGTAAGAATGTTGATGAGACAGTTTTCTTCAGTTAACTATTTTCCTCTGTCTTCTAAACCCTCTCGTCGCTCCCTCTGGGACCCAGTGCCACCTAGAGAGAACTTGAGAGCCTCACCCATCTCTTCTGGAAGCACTCCTTATACGTCCTTTGCCACGTCTGATGTCTGCCCTTCCCTGAACTTCTCGCAACCTACAGCCTCATGGGTGAGGCTCTCCCATGCTCTTGGTTCTGAGCACAAAGCTTTGCACGTAGTCGAACTATGTGAGGCCCATCGCCTCCCGTCCTCACTGCTGCCGCCAGCTTTCCCTCAGCTGTGGCTCGGTTACTCTGAATCTGGCCAGTCCCCCTCATTTGCAGGTTTGTCTGACTGCCGAGGCTCCTCTGTGCTCCCCCAGATCAATGCTTGCAGCACTTCCACAGTTGGGAGGGGAAAGATGGAAGCTGTGAGCTGCTCAGCGAACCCGTTTCCAGCAGAGGCTGAAGGACGCGGAGCTCTGTCTTCTTGTTTCAGCTCTCATACTACAAACTAGCGTCACTTCTGAGGTCTCTTCAGTGCCTCGTTTTTTGCATATTGTGCTTTTTCATATGAACCCACTGTTTAATGCCCTCCCCCAGCAGAGTGTCAGCCTTCTGTCTCATGTCCCAAGTGTAAGAGGGCTCCGATGTGTCTCATGGAGGAAACGCACGTGTCAGCTGTGCTCTGTTCAGGCAAGACTCACAGTGTTGTTGGCCATGATTTCCATGGTAATGAATCAACAATCTGGTACAGCCAGAAAAAGAAGGGGGGAATTTGCCGACTTGTACCCAGGGCACTCCAGAAAGTGCTGAAGTAGCATCTATCATCTGTGGTGAGGTGATGGGAAAGACGGAGACGTGGCTGAAACCGTGGATCCAAGAGACGATGACCTGTCAAAACCACAAAACAAACAGCACGGTTGTGAGACTGAACTGTTGGCCATGTTGTCCAGGGTCAGGAAAATGCTAAACCCTTTCAGCCAATGTTTTATTATAAAGAAATACTACATTTTATTATTTACGGAATATGTGTGTCTATACACACACACTGTCTTTAGACATGAACACATAAATAAAGGTCACGTGTTGATCAGTTGGTAAAAGTGACCAGCAGCTTGCTTGTGGAAGCCTAATCTGTACTTCTGGAAGGTGTTCACTAATTCATGGCTCGCAGAAACTGTAGAGAGCGTCGCTCCCTCAGATAACGGAGCTGACGGTTCCTCGGTACCTCCAAACCTGTCCTGGAGTGTCCAGCCTGGCCCGCTGTTGCTGGGATCTTTCTGAGACTAAGACCTCATCACATCGTTTCTCAATCTTAAATGTTCGAAGCTCTGTATACCTTTTGAGATGAAGTTCACATTCCTTGGTATAGAACACAGCTCGGGCCCCCTCTCCTAGTGGGGTTCCCACATGCCTGCTCTGTTCCAGTTATCAGAACTACTTGTATCTCCACTGCTTCCTTTATGCCTTTCGACTTTCCTGTACAGCCATATATGCAGCTCCCTCTGCTTGGAATACCTCCTCTTCTCCCCTGTCCTTCAGCTACTTAGTGCTAATTCATCATCCTACTCGAACCTCAAAAGTACGTTTTTCTCTCGGGCCTTCGCTGACCACCACAGTCTGATCTGGATGTCTTTGCTCTGGGCCCAGGATCACACCCAACAGCACAAACTGGGTGCTTGATTTTCCTGTTCTGTCACTGGGCTAAAAATCTTGAAGCAAGAATCAGATCTTTGTTTTTTTTTTTCTGCCTAGTACCAAAGATAGTGCTGGCATATATAATATATAGAAAAACTAAATATACACTTATTCATGAATAACTAGTTTAATGAAATCTATTCCCTTCAAATATTTGAAGTTTCTGAGCTAAACATTCCAAGTGCATACTGCTCTTTCCCAATAGACAATGCATCCAGACCCCCCCTTTTTTTTGGTACTGGAGATTGAACCCAGAGACATTCTACTTCCAAGCTACACCCGCAGCCCTTTGATAAATTTTGTTTTGTTTTGATTTGAAACAGTCTCGCTAGGTGGCTAAGAGTCTTGCTAAGTTGCTGAGGCTGGTCTTGAACCTGTGGTCCTCCTGGCTCAGCCTCCCAAGTACTGGGATTACAGGTGTCTACCACCACTCCTGGCTTCCAGCCATCTTTTGAGGTCATGAAGACACATATTTAGTCACATTCCAGTTTTTTAAAAGTTGATCTTAAACTGGTACATCTGGAACACAGTGGCTCATATGAGATAGGATATTAAGAATGTAGAGCAGGATGTTTCTTATTTTCTTTGATTAGTTCATAATAAGTAGAAAGGAATGAATGAGTATTAGTGCAGCCTGACGACTTATTTTTTGTGTTTGCTCCTTCTTTCTAGTCACATGCCCTTTGCTAACTCCCATTGAGGTACTATTAATTAAAATCCTACGTCTTTTTTAAAACATTGCCAGTGAAGTAAGTATTCTCTGAATATACTGAAAAAATTATAATTATTTATTACAAAACAGGATTTACATCTTAATCCCTATTTAATTTTACACAGTGTTATATAGTTAGATATAAAATGTCCCCTAAAGAGCTCATTTATTAATGTTTGGAGCCGATGTAATTGAGTCATGAGGGTTATAATCCCAGCAGTGGAGAAATCCATTGTAATGGATTTATCTGGCTGGTGACCCAGGCCAGCAGGGTGTGGCTGGAGGTGGGTCCCTGGGGGTGCACACGGTTTGGGGATTATATGTGGTTCCTCCTCCTCTGGCTCTCTCTTGCTTCTGGCCTTCATAATGTGAGGAGCACAGCCCATGTACTCTCCCTGTCTCCGCTTCCTGCCGCCATGCCCTGAGATCCATGTTCCCTGGCCTTACATGGACTGAACCCCAAACTGTAAGAAAATAAACCTTCCTCTAAGTTAGGTGGTCAGTCTTTTAGAGTATAGCTGGAGGAATGCTGACTGGGACGCACAGCCACTTCTGGTTCATTGTTACACCCCAAACATACTTTCAAATGTGAATTCTTTTATAGAAAACATTTGCTATCCTTCCTGAATTCATACCTATGTTTTTACACAAATCATTGATAATAACATTAAACAGGTCTAAGAATTCTGCCCTTGGTTTCATACCTGAAACTTATCAAAATTCTTTTAGTATAATTGTTTATTTATTTAGAAATCTTCTGTCTTGGTCTGTTTTTTGCTGCTTAGCAGAATACCACAGACCAAGTAATATACAGAAAAGACTTCTTTCTTAGAGCTCTGGAGCCTGGGAAGCCAGGGGAGAGGAGCCAGCACCTGCCCAGGGCTTGCAGAAGAGCGAACCACAGACCCAACTCCAGCCTCTGCCCTCTGTCATTACCATGAAGCCATTACGAACAGAGGCCTCACCACCTGTCAGCTCTTAACACCACCACATTGGGGACTCACCTGCTGACCATGTTCTCTAGAGAAAGCACTCAAATCCTAGCATCCTTCTAGACATGGTATCAGCTGCCCCAACTCTACACCTGTAGTTCATGGTGGAGGCAGTACAGTCCTGGGAAGAGCATAGGATTCAAGGAGGCAGACCCGATGAAAACCCCATCTCCCCTCCTACCAGCTGAATGCTCTGGCAGATGGCGGCCTCCCCGAGCCCCACTTTCCTCATCTGTAATTTGGAAACATCATATCCTTTAGGGCTTTTATAAGAATCAGAGCAATAAACACAAAGAGCTATCATAGTGTGCGATATACAGAAGACGTGGAAAATGACAGTATTTTATGAATGGCTGACGAGAGAGAGAGAGATGCTCAATGTCCTCCTGAGGCCTGGGTGACAGTGGCATAATGCTGGACTTCAGCAAAAAACCCAGCAAAAAACTAAAGGGATTTGGCATTGAGCCTGTGATTTTAACTGGAGCTCGCCCCCCTGATTCGTTTCACTTTGGAAAGGCGAAGGTCTCTTTCAGCACACATCTTGTATGCCGAGCTGATTGACTGCCCTGGTGCCATTGATTATTGTTTGTTCTCAACAAGCAGGCTGGGGAAGGTGTGCACTTCCCCCCACATTTTTAACAGGTGACCACCACCTGGGAGACGCATCTGTATTAATCAGCTCTTCTGACGTGATGGTAAGTCCACCCCCGGTGTCTGGCCTGGCATTACCACTCTTTGGCTTTTTTTAGCATTTTCTGCCAGTGCTTGCCCAGACTCTTCTACCTTTCCCGCACTCAGTCAGCTGCTTCTTTGCACTTTTTGTTTTTCCAGCTCTTATCCCAACACTGCCTTTAGCAAACAGAGACATAACCACCCAGATGCAATGCCAGTCTGAGCTTCATCTTCTATTCCACTTTCTTCTTTGCTTTTTAGACCATCACCAATCCTGCGCTGTCTGGTCACGTCCTTCCTGACAGCGTGCAAAGTCACCTTGGCCGCCCCGGCCTCGGTGAGCCCAGGCTGATTCTCAGGGTTGCCATGTTCTGCATATGCCTCCGACACTGCTTCTTAGTGAAGCTCTCTGATGCTGTTCCAGGCGCCGGTGCTGACCACAGCCTTCTGCTGCTTCTGCTGTGTCCGTGTCCCACTGGTAACCAGTCAGGACTCTTGCCTCTCCCTGGCCTCCTGCCATCACGGCTGTCTCCACAGGCAGCGCCTGCTGCTGACAGCGCTGCTCAGAGTGCACCTGCTCGTTCCCGCCTCCCTGGGAGTTGTTCTCGGGAATCTGGGGACTCCAGCTTTTTCAGAACAGGTAGGAGCGCTCTCGTCACCTCTTCACCTAATTGGAGCTCTCTTCCCTCTGGCTCGTGTTTGTTCTACTTTTCTACTTTTTGAACATCATTTTCCTTGATAGAGAAATAGAAGCAAACGAGGAGATGAGTAGTTCTTCTCACTTTCTGAAATCTGTTGGAGTAGCACGACAAAATCAAATGCTCAACCTGTTTTTCCTTGTTCTTTTTTTCACTCTCAGATAGCTTGAAAAGTTTTTCCTCTGCTCTGGCTTTTTTGTATATCTAAACTTATTTCGAGATCCAATTTTCTTTATAAATTTCTCCAGCTTTCTAGTTCTCTTTTCATTCTTGATTATGTGTCCCTCTCTCTGTCTTCACGTGTCTCTTTAAACATGAACCTCACCAAATACCCCAAGCACTCTACGTAGTGCTCTTCATCTTCTTCCTCCCTTTTGTCATGTGTTTAGATAATTTACAATCAGATGTGAGATGTTTACATTGCAGAGTGCCCCATCCCCACCAACAACTTGAGCTGCCGAGGCAGATCTATCTGCGTAGGGTCCCCGTCCTGAGCTCGAGCTGCCCCTAGAACAAATCTTGTGAAATGATGTGGCTGGCCTGCTGTTTACTGAAGGACAGAGGAGATTTGGGGCGCAGAATATAACTGAGGAGGAGATGGAGACAGGGATGTCAGCTTGGGCCAGTGACAAACCTATGACGAAGCAGACGCTGGCTCGGGGAGAGTGGCTCTGAGCTTGCAGAGCGTGGTGGCTGTCACTTGAATGCATTCTTGTTCTTTCTCAGGAGAGAAAGGTTGAGATCTTAGTTAAACCTTGGAGATGCATAGGTAAACGTGGTCCATACTCCCAGTTCCATGACATGAGAATATCTAAATTCCTCTTTTTGATTTCTGCAAATTCCTAAAATTGGGTCGTTTTCCGAGTACTCCAGGAAGAGACAGAGAGACAGAGAGAGAGAATGAGAATGAATATGTTGTGTGTATTTGTGGGAAGTGGTGTTCAGACTCTGAAATTTTCTGCAAGCCATCTATCTAGAGGCAAGATCCAAGCAAATATAAGTTACTATCATTCATATGATACCTTTGAATTTACAGAATAGTGAATCTGAAATGGGTGAACATCATCTGCTTTTTCTTTGTCCTTTTTCTAAACTCTTCAAGGATAAAGGCTTACTAGAGGGCTAGGAGTGTAGTTTAGCGATAGAGCACTTGCCTGGCATGAACCAGGCCCTAGGTCCATCCCCAGCACTCTAAAACAAACAAGCAAGTAAAGGACTCACTACAAATCAACACACACACACACACACACACACACACACACACACACACCCTTGGTGAATACAGGAGTACAGCACTCAACAGGTACTTGATAAATGTTTTTGTTTATTTATTTTCTGGTACTGGGGATTGAACCCAGGAGCATTCACCTCCAAGCTACACCCCCAGCTCTTTATATTTATTTGAAAATTTTTACTATTATTATTATTATTATTTGTGGTACTGGAGATTGAAACCAGGGGCATTCTACCTCCAAGCTACATCCCCCATGCCATTTTATTTTTCATTTTGAAACAGGGTCTCATTGAGGGCTTCACTGATTTTCTGAGGCTGGCCTTGAACCTGCAATCCTCCTGTCTCAGCCTCCCAAGTACTGGGATTACAGGCATGTACCACCATGCCAGGCAGAATATTTTTAAATTAACAAAATCATTCAACTGGAGGACGTATATATACAGTCAACATTACTTTCTTTGGTTGTTATGGATTCTAAATTGACATGATTATTTTTCCTAAATTTCCTGCGATGCTCACCTGACCAGGTTCTCCCTGTGTTCAGAATTAGTTTCAAAGATGCAGCTCCCTCTGTCACTGCCTCCTGCGTCTGTGAGATGACAGTGTCAGCAGGCAAGCCAAGAATTTATCAGACGAACGTTCCACATTTAGCAGAATGATTTTCCTAGCAGCTTCCGCGGTAATTGAAGTCTCTCAATACCACCACACTTGATCTCCCTGCCAGTGACGTCACGTGCCTAGAACTACACTCAGAGTCACAGAAGTGAGTGCAACAGAAGTAGAAAAGTTTTTATTTTTTCCTGTTTTCTTTCTAATTCAAAACATCTTCCCATCACCATATTTTGTATGTAACTCTAAAATATTGGTTGTTTTAAAGGGAACGTCCAGTTCTCTCTCCTGGACATTTCTGCCATGTCTCTCACTAGGGAGGAAGCTGTTATGTTGGAACAAATGCGTTATCTTCAAGGTCTTTATCATTTTTTCCTGATTTACCCAAGTTTAGAGATTGATATAAATAAAATTTTGTCCTTTCCCACAATCTGTTAACTTTCCTCACCTCCTGACACTGAAGACCCATGGCCACCCAAGTGGCCAGGCTTCCCTGGTGAGGTCTCTCCTGTGTCCCCTGTGTTTGGTACTCTTCCTTATGCAACGCGGGTGCATATTGATACTCCACATTGAAAACCTGCCATACCATTTCACGATACTTTTGTGTCAGAAGACAATAGGCAGAGTGCTTGGAGGCCCACTGTGTGACCCTGCGCTGTGGAAAGGGAAGGAGAGGAGGGGGGGGGAGGAAGGGAGAGGGAGAAAACAGGATTCCCAGCCTTCCCTGCTCCTGGCTTTTGGGAGACAGCTGGCCCGGCCAGATCTGTGTCTTCTCTTGCTGCTAAGATTTTCTCCAGCAGGTTTAATGCAGAACTAAGAGATAAGGATGTTTTGAGGTAAAAATTTAGTGGGGCTTTATAGAGTGGAGGGGAGGAGAGAAAGAAATGTTTAGGAAGTTTGCAAGAAAAGGAGGAGCAGCTACTGCCAGAAGGAAAGAGATGCGAAGGGATTTTTAAAAGAAGGGTTATACTTCATAGAGCTGAAGATGCACAGGTTGGCTTACATTAACAGTGCTGGGCTGGTCGGCTACGCGTCTGCAGCTGCTCAGAGACTGGACCACTTGAGGCCATGGTTTGCGTAGGGTTCCGTTTTCTTTATTCCTGTCTCTGATCTCTTCTGTGAATTCCTTGGGGGCAGGGCAGGAACTGTGCCATGAATTCCTGTCTCCTCGGCTGTTAGCCCACGGTAGGTATTTAATAAATACTCTCTGAAGCTGGGCATGGTGGTGCACACCTGTAATCCCAGTGCTTGGAAGCTGAGATAGGAGGATCACAGGTTCAAGGCCAGCCTAGGCAACTTGGTGAGACCCTGTTTCCAAATAAAGAATAAAAAGGGTTGTGAGTTTAGCTTGGAGGTACAACCCCCCTGGGTTCAACCCCCAGTACCAAAAATAAATAAATAAATAAGTAAATAAATAAATAAATAAATAAATAAATAAATGGTATTCTATGTAACAAGCGAGGCAGTCATGATAGCCGCGTGGCTGTGCCCTTTACCAAGCCTGAACTGTTTGGACTTGTAATGCCATCACTCTTAACTTCTCTCCTTGTTTTAGGTCCTTTTGTTGCTGCGAATTCTAGTAGAGAACAAATCAGGGCTCTTCTGATACGATTTAACACTGTGCCACAATGAACAGTTCTGAGGAGATCTAGGGAGAGCGCTGAGAACGGCTGGTCTTAGAGCCAGCTGAATGTAACTGCTCGTCCCGCCTGCTGCCTGGCAGCCCGCGCTGCCATCCAGGAAGAGGTTCTGCTCTGTGAATGCTCTTTTCAGCCACATCTATAGGCCCTGCGTCCACGGCGTAAGGTGGCCCTCTCCCAGCAGCATCACTGGAAGATTTTTTCAAACCCCAAACTTAGAAGAAGAAAAGGGAGAAAAGGCTCTGATTTTTTCCTGTGATGTATATTTGAGTTTATAAAAACTATAAAGCATTAAAATTTTTCAAAAATGTATTTTTAAAAATTTTATCCAATTCTGCTAGTACCCTGTGAGCATGCAAGTTTTCAGAAGTAAAGATGGCAAAATGCTTATTGTAAAACTAGCCCTCCACCATTCTCTTATTAGTGAAGGAATGGTGAACATTCAGACTGATGAGAAACACGTGCATTTGACTTCAGGGGACTTAAACACATTTTCAGGTGAGAAATTTGAAACTTAAAGAGCCCGAAGCAGGCTTTGGTCAAATGCCATGAAGTCTATTGTCAGAAAAATTACCCAGGCTTTTAGACTCCCATTCTAGCATTCTTTTAACCATAATATTTCAATAGGGTAATGTTTTTCCAGGGCAAGAATGTAATAAAGCCATCCATTGCCTTCTTCAATATTTCTACTTTTATGTAGTAAGAGGAGAAAATATCAATCACGTAAATATTTATTGAATCTTTACTGTACATTGAGAATTACATGAGGTGTCCTGAGAGATTAAAAGAAAAGAAAGAAAGAGAAAGAGCAGCACAAAGCCAACTTCCTGCCAGCTGAGAATCCGGTGTTGTTGCTATCAATCTTACCCGGGGCTGCTTGGGGCTAGAAATGGGACAGCTAGCTGCTGGCCATCAGTTACCATGGTCACAATACAAATTCTCTTTGTATAGCACTTTGAGTGTTTAAAAAACATCTCACTTAAACTGGGCAAGGTGGTACATGCCTGTAATCCCAGTACTTTGGAGTCTGAGACAGGAGGATCGGAGGTTCGAAGACAGCCTCAGCAACTTAGCGAGGCTCTCAGCAACATAGTGAGACCCTGTTTCAAAAAAAAAAAGTAGGGCTGGGGGTGCAGCTCAGAGGTAGCATGCCCCTGAGCTAGTCCCCAGCACCCCCCCACACACACACCTCATTTGAACCTCCCGGCCCCACGCAGAAGGCTGTTTTCCATTTCCTAGGTGAGAAAACTGAGGCTTAGATTGTCGTCAGTGACAGTCTGTGAGTGACAGAGGAGAAAGAACTGATCCATTCTTATTTGTGCAGTAGAGCCAGTACGAGGGGATTGTCTAAAAATGAGAACCCTGTGCTAAACCTCACGTGGGTGTTCTTCTAGTCACTTAATATTGGGATGTTGTACCAGAAGCATAAATGTCAGCAAATGCTGCAATGTTAAAATAGTGTGGCCAACCTAAACAGGAAACTCACTTTGTTTTTCAACATTTATTTTTGTAGTAATGACATGTAATAACTTGTGAGCATTTAAGTGTACAACTTGAGTGCACTATTCACCCTGAAGTCTTCACCACCACCATGACAATCAATCTGGCCTATCCGTCCTCGCTGTGGCTTCCTCTCGCCTCGGGTACCACTTCCTCTGCCCACCCCTTGCTCTGTCCCTTCTCCCAGGTGTCTGCTAATCTGCCCTTTGTCACTACAGACTAGCTTCCACTTTCTATAATTATAGATAAATGCTACCACACACCGAGTCTTCTCCTCTCTCTCTGCCTCCTTTCACTCAACGTAATTCTTTGGAGATCCACTCATATAGCATTTATCAGTAGCCTCTTTTTAAAAATGTCTGAGTGGTGTTCCACAGAATGGATATACCATAGTCTGTTCATCCATTTACCTATAGATGAACATTTGGGTGGTTCCCAGAATTTGGCTATTACAAATAAAGCTGTTGGGGGACATTTATGTACACATCTTTATATAGGCATATGCTTTCATTGTTCTTGGGCAAATATCTAGGAATGAAATGGCTAGATTAACATACATACATACATACATTTATTTATTTATTTATTTATTATTTATTTATATATTTATTTATTTTTTGCAGTACCGGGGATTGAACCCAGGGGCGTTCTACCTCCGCGTTACACCCCTGGCCCAATTTTTTATACTTTATTTTGAAACTGGGTCTCACGAAGTTGTGGAGGGCCTCACTAAGTAGAGAGAGAGAGACAGGGAGAGAGAGCCGAGGCTGGCCGCGAACCTGGATCCTCCGGTCTCCGCCTCCCAAAGTACTGGGATTACAAGCGTGCGCCACCACGCCTGGCCATACATTTATTTATTTATTTATTTATTTATTTATTTATTTATGGTACTGAGGATTGAACCCAGGGACATTCTACCTCTGATCTATACCCCCAGCCCTATTTTATTTTTTATTTTGAAACAGGGTCTGGCTAAGTTGCAGAGGGGCTAAGTTGCTGAGGCTGGCCATGAACCTGTGATCCTCCTGTCTCAGCCTCCCAAGTACTGGGATTACAGTCATCAGGCATCATGCCTGGCTTGGATTAATTTTTTAAGACACCACTTAATTTTTTTCCAAATAGGGATTGTACAGTTTTTCATTTCTACCAGGATTATGAGTTCCAGTTCCTCCACATCCTCAACCACACTTTATAAGGTCAGCCTCTGCAGTTTTAGCCATGGTAGTAGGTATGGAATAGTACCTCCTTGTCACTTTAATTTGTGTTCTCTAAGACCTCATAATGTAAGTGTCTTTTCTTCTGATTATTTGCTATCTGTCTATCTTTGTTTTGGTGAAATGTGTGCCTAAATTTTTGATCCATCTTTATTTTTGTTTTCTTATTATTGATGTATTACTTCTTTATACATTCTGGATACAAGTCTCTTGTGTTTTGAAAATATTTTCTCCTAGTCTCTGACTTGTCTTTTCATTGTGTGAACAATATTGAACAGAAGTTTTTAATTTTGATGAAGTCCAGTTTATTAATTTTCTCTTTTTATGGATTGTGCTTTTGATGTTAATGCTAAGAAATGTTTGCCTAATCTAATGGCACAAAGATTTTCTCTTATATTTCCTTTTAGTTTTTTTTATAAGCTCAGATTTAGGTCTGTAATCCACTCAGTGGATTTTATAGGTTCATTTAGGTCTGTAATCTAATCAGAGTTAGTTTTTATAATATTATGCAGAACCTCATTTTATCATCAGGTAGATTTCTGATTCAGTTGGGGAGTGGCATGTCAAGAAGAGTTGTGGGAATTGTTTTTCCAGAATCATTTTCAATATAGTTAGAAAAAACACTGAGATATGGACTGAGGAATCCATCCTATTTGCACAGAAGATGGTACCAACCCAGTGCCAGTGCCACTTACCTATCTCCTGATTCTTTGCATGATTTTCTGAAATAAATTTGATGATGCCAAGGCATTTAAAATTCCTAAAATTCACAAATTGAATTTCACATAATTTACAGTTATTGGATAATATTTTTATGCATGTTCCAACCCCTTGAAAACATAAGCACAAATTTTTCCCTGATCCACTAGAAAATTCCATCTATCTATCTCCTTTGAGTATTGTATCTCCTACTCTTCTAATTTTCTTGTTCTGTTCTTCTCCTTCTTCTGACACTCTAATTGATGTTGGCTGTGATATTTTAGAGTTTTCATTGAATTCATTTGCTCAATTTTTCAAGGAGAATATTCACTTGAGTACTAACCTTTATATTGGATTTTAGCTGGTAGATAATATCTGCTTAAAACTGATAACTTACTGTCATATCCATTGTTCCACATGGATTTCTTCATTGTAGTTTAATCTTTATAATTAAATGTCTCACTAGGTGAAAGATAGGCTACAAGAGTTCTACTTGGAATAATGACTAATGTCATTTAATTCAAAATTGGGGTCATGACCCTTCAGAAGTCCTAGAGAGATTTTTGGGAAATATGGAAATTTCTAAAAGTATTTAGCCAGTGTATGTGCAGCTCTCAGGGCACTTGGGGGGAAAGTGGCCTTTTTTAGCTCTGGGATCCTTCCCTGCCTGGTTTTGTTCTCTGTGTTTAACATACCTTAAGATGCAGGGACAGATTTTGGAATTGAGGCACTCGGACTTATCCTGACCGATGTTGGTACCTGCAGAATGAATTGTTTGCATTGCATAAGAAAGATGGCTTGAAATGAAATAGGATCGGGGAGTTATAGAGGAAAACATTTAGAGTCAGATCTTTATGTACAAAAATTATTTCATTACATCCAGGATTGCCAGACTTCCATCAAGTAATAATTTATTCCAGTAATTAATTTGCTACATTCAGTTAAATTTAATTTTGGTAGAAAGAGGTCTGCTAGAGGTTGGATGTTGACCGTCTCCCAAAGGCCCACGTGGTAAGGCTTGGTTCTCAGGGTCCTGCTGTTGGAAGCTGATGGAAGTTTTCAGGGGTGGGACGCAGTGGGAGGTCCTGGGGTCTTTAGGGGTTGTGCCCTTGAAGGAGTGGTGGGGCCCTGGACTCCCCTTCTTTTTGTGTCACTTCCTAGCTTATGAGGTGTGCAGTGTGCTCTGCCACACTTTTCCACCATGATGAGCCGCTTCAGGAGAAGCCAAGACAAAGAGGCCACGGGTCAGGGACTGGAGCTTCTAAGCTGTGGGTCAAAGTGGACCTTTCCTCTTCGTAAGCTCTCCACCCCAGGGGTTCCGTTACAGTGATGGGAAGCTGCCCACCACAAGGCCTCGTTGACGAGTGTGGTGCTTCCCTGTCTACTCCAGGAGCAAGCGCAAACCCTTAGCTGCTGAGCTTCTCCGTTGCCCTCTCTTCAGAGTGGTAGAGATTGCTGGATGCCACCTGTGTCTCTTCTCCCTCTCCTTAGTATCAGAGCTCAAGCTTTTCAGGAGGGCAGCTTGTGAAGATAGGAGATTACACTTTCCTGCTTTGCTGTAGGTAGCTGCAGCTATGTGGTTAAATGTTGGCCAATGAGACATAAGCAGGATTGTTTTGCAGTATTTCTAAGAAAGCAGTTTAGAAATGATCTGCCTTTCTAATTCTTTTCAATGAAAGAGCAAGAAGCGAGTTTTTCGAAATCACTACTCTTTGGGGTTTTCTGTTATGTGCAGCTGAGCCTAATCCTACCTGACAGAGTAGGCCTTGTGATTATAAGCAGATCTTAACGAAGGTATCACAGGGCCAAGCCAGCATCTCCGTGCTCCTGGGAAACCCCTGGCCACCGTCTTCACTCGCAAGCTCTTGTCTAAGCACAACTGGAGCCTTTAAGACCTGCTAGAGTCAACCAAGAGGAGGCAGCACTCTGCACATTTATACAACCCTATATAGAAACAAAGTTTACTACATACTTTTAAATCAAGTTAGTGCATGCTCATTATGGAAAATGCAAGAAACTCAGAAATAAGTGTAAGGAGAAAAACGTATGGAGAAAATAACTCATGTTCCAATTATCTAAGAGAGCTATAGTTATGTTCTGAGGTGCTTACCTTGGGCTTTTTCTCTTCTGAGGTTCTATAACATAAATGAATATATGCACATGTATTTCACGTATGATTCCTCGGACTTTGCTTTTTTATCTTCAAATATGATAAAGCACATTTAATGATCCTGTTACATTTCACCCAATAGGTGTTGCGTTATCTATCTAATCATTCACACACAGTTGGATCTTTTGGACTTTAACTGAGGATGTGATGTACTTCCAGGAGGGATTGGGCATAGAGCCTGCTGAAGTTGTGACCCACCCAGCAGGGTTCTAGAGCTGTGCACATTTAGAGAGGCATAGTCCTAATATGCAAAAAAAAAAAAAAAGAGTCAAGGTGCTGTGTCGTTTGTGCACGTCTCCTAGAGCATGTGTACAGGGTGTTAAAGTGCTGACTGTTGCCCCTCCCCAAAGATCCTGAGCCAGTGGACTTGGGGTGGGGCTGAGAGCTGACTCTTCTCACAGGCCCGTTGGAATCTGATGCTTTAAGAATTATTGTCTGAGAAGATGTTTGCAGGAGCAGCTCATGTCCTTCCTCCTGTTTTCTTATCTCTTTTCTTCCCAAGGCTCAACCCCTACATGCTCTAGGCTTCGTTTTGCTAATGTCCCCTTCTCCAGAATGTTAGGCATCCTGATTTCTCCTTTTTCTGTAAGTCGCATGGCTTGTACTCTTGCCAGTCTTTCTCCTTCTCCATTTCCTGCCCTTTTCCAGCTCAGATTCTGACTAACATCAGCAGCCTCACCAAGACAGACTCATCTCAGAGGTTGAGGGGCAGTGACGGAGTTGTGAATGACAGAACTCTATA
Organism: Glis glis; assembly: GCA_004027185.1. Classification (NCBI taxonomy): domain Eukaryota; kingdom Metazoa; phylum Chordata; class Mammalia; order Rodentia; family Gliridae; genus Glis; species Glis glis. The sequence goes on along the minus strand of PVJS01002302.1, from coordinate 3,651 downwards.
ATGGGAGGAGCATATAAAAACCTGCAATATTGAGGAATTCCACCCCATGACAAGTCCTAAAGATCATTAGAAGGATGTCCCAGAAGCAGAGTTCTTGAGTCGAGAGCTGTGAGGTGCATCAGTCTAGATCATACTGAGGGGCAGGAGCACGGTGCTGGAAGTCTGCCACTGCTAATTATGTGACTTGAGGAAATCAATCAACATCTCTGAGTCATGGTTTTTCATATATAAAATATAAAGAATTTTATATTTTGTCACAGGAAATTAGTAGGGTGGTTTCGAGGATTGTGTGTAAAGATGAAGGAAGGTGAAGCCCACCACTTGTTTGGCACTAGCGAGAGGTCGGCTGAGACTGGGTTTGCTGTGAACTCACTTCTGGAAGAGTCCCAGATCCCCCACTCCCTTCCACAGCGTAGCAAGTGGTAACCGTGTCACTCTCAGTAGCTAACTGCAACATAATGTCTGTAGTATACCATAACTAACTGCAACATACTGTCTGTAGCATACCACAACTAACTGCAACATAATGCCTGTAGCATACCACAGCTAACTGCAACATAATGTCTGTAGCATACCATAACTAACTACAACATAATGTCTCTGTGTCTGGATTGGGGCTGAAGATAAGGGGTTTGTCTAATTAGCTGAGACTGACCGAGGTTTATCCGTGCTTCTGACTTTGAGTTGGTGCAAAATGAAGCCAACCTGGATGGATAAATCCTATCTAAGTTAAATAGTTTGTGATTTTGCTAATTTTCTGATTATAAAATTTTTTGTAGCCTTTTTCAGGACCAGCTCAGACCTTAGTTCAAGTGGCTCCTGTACTGCTGCCATCTCCTCCTCTTCCTCCTTCTCTTCCTCTTCCTCCTTTTCTTTCTCCTCCTTCTCCTTCCTATCTTGGGATTTCACCCAAGGGAATTCTACTTCCAAGCTACACCCCCAGCCCTATTTTATCTTTTATTTTGAGACAGGGTCTCTCTCAGTTGCTGAGGCTGGCCTTGAACCTGTGATCCTACTGTCTCAGCTTTTGTTTTCTAACTAGATGTTCATTATTGCTGACTGACATTAAAACCGAATTTATTTTTAAATTTTAGATTGCTCTTATTTGTCATCAGAAAGTATCAAATTTCCAACACCTCAGTTTATGTTTATCAAATATGTACATATTAAAAACTGCTTAATGGTTTTAATAAACCCAAGTCTTGTGATCCATGAAAATAAACTTTCTCCTAGTGAAATGCACCATAAAGTGCAAAACATATTCGCTCTTCTACTTATTGTTGGTGAAATCAGAGCAGTTTCAAAATCACAAACAGTAATGTGTTTCAGGAACGTCCGTGAAGCTTCTAGTGTGCACATTAAACTCTGTTATTCAAGAGAAACACAAAGTAAATCTTGTGTGAGCTGAGTCGATTTTTGTCTTACCACACAAAAAGGCAGTTGGATAGAGAAGGATGACCTTTGTTGAAAGGAAAAAAATCTTCAATACCTGATGTTCGCTGCCAGTGGGTGTTCCCGGGCTGGCTCTTAAAAGCAGCAGAACCCTATTGTCACATCTTCTGGCTTTAATGATGAAATTTACTTTCAAGCTTGTGTTTAGTCTTAGGCTATAAAAGTTCAGTACCTCCCCAGCACTTGATTCTGGGTCATTTCTTTGGGACCCTCATCCTACTCGGAGACAAAATAAGTGGCTACAGATAAAAAAGCTGTAAGCTTCAGCGCCGAGTGCCGAAGCGGGCCCCAGAGCAAGGCTGTTAATCAGCCGCGTTGACCTGAACTTGGGGAGACTCGCCTTCCGACTCACAAGGCGTGGCTCTGGCTTATAGCAAAGCTCTTTCTATTTAAGTAGATAGACATTATCCTGTAGAAGGGGAGGGGAGAGATGTATAAATCATGAATTGCAAAAGCACAAATACGTATGCACAAGCAATCGGGACTTTTGAGGGAAGAATACAGTTTATAAACCAATCCTAACTATCCTCTATATTACTGAGAATTTTCACGAGACACTAGAATTAGGTTGATCCCGCTTGTTAGTCACTGGAAGCAAATGAACACCTTCAGTCTGATAAAGCGTTCATGACTAGATGACGATATTTCAGGAAGAACAGATTATGTTTAACTTGCAAAATTTTGCACAGTAAGGACATATTTTGGGGTCCTCAAGATCATGCTGAAAGGCCTTTCATCAGACTCTCAGGGTGTCACTAGGACTTCCTGGGACAATACCCGTGTCACAGTCGGTAGACTGCGTCCTTCTGCCTCCTGCACTCTCATTTCCTTTTGGCAAATAATGGAATTATTATAGTAACAGCTCAATCAATTCTTTTGTAAGTTTCCAGTATGTATTGGTTCATTCACTTACTGCAAGGAATAATATTCCCTTCACTTACCTAAACTAGTGCTTTATCCAGAGATTAGAGTCAGGTTGGCTCAGTTGGTCAACCTTGCTTGACTACTAAAAGCAAGTGATTCGATACCAACAGCTAGAGACGTGATATAAAACAAAACCCCTATTTTCAGTAAGTTTCCAGTCTGCTAAATACCAGGCCAGCTTTCTCATTCATCCACCTCAGAGTTCTCCCAAAAGGATGGGAATGCTTGAGTTCATGTTCCAACCATGTAGCTCAGGAAATGACATCAGGTTGTGTTCTGTAACATAAGGACAGGCTATGCCTAGGAGTTCATTCCTCCCACTTTGAAGTCAGGCTAGCTGGCAGGGAAAGGCCCTTCCTATCCCTCCATCTCCGCCCTTACCCCAACCCCTCTCCCTTTGACTGGTAGAGTTGAGACACTTGAGTTAGTTGCCGTATGAATTTTGAAAATGAAAGATAGCCTCTCTTTAGGGAATGATTGGGAATCCTTATTCTAGAAACTAACTTGTCTGCCCCTCCTCATTTCTTAACTTGAATCACACCTGTCCAACTCAGTTGTTAGAGACAATTTAAAAGTTTTTAGATGAGGACAGATAAAAGATTAATTAAATCATAACAATAGTGATTTGTGTAAGTAAAAAAAATTTTGAGTAAAGCAGTGGAGTAGATATTAACTGTATAGATGATGATAGTTGGCTATTAATGATGCAGCATCGTGGTAGAAATGATATAGATAATGATAGTTGGATATTAATGACACAGCATCTTGTTGAAGACCATATAGATAATGAAATTTGGATATTAATGATACAGCATCGTGGTGGAAACGATATAGATAATGATAGTTGGATATTAATGACACAGCATCTTGTTGAAGACCATATAGATAATGATATTTGGATATTAATGATACAGCATCGTGGTGGAAACCATATAGATAATGATAGGTAGATATTAATGATATAGCATTGTGGTGGAAACCGTATAGATAATGATATTTGGATATTAATGATACAGCATCTTGTTGAAGACCATATAGATAATGATATTTGGATATTAATGATACAGCATCATGGTGGAAACCATATAGATAATGATATTTGGATATTAATGATACAGCATCATGGTGGAAACTGTATAGATAATGATAGCTAAATATTAATGATACAGCATCATGGTGGAAACTGTATAGATAATGATAGCTAAATATTAATGATACAGCATCATGGTGGAAACTGTATAGATAATGATAGTTGGATATTAATGATACAGCATC
>PVJS01002301.1:0-85918 GCA_004027185.1 Glis glis | reverse complement strand
TCTCTCCTTAGTGAGGCCCTCCACAACTTCGTGAGACCCGGTTTCAAAATTAAGAATTAAAAAAAAATAGGGCCAGGGGTGTAGCGCGGAGGTAGAACGCCCCTGGGTTCAATCTCCGGTACTGCAAAAAAAAAAAAAAAAAAAAAAAAAAGAACAGAGTAAAGCACAGAGTTCAGGGTTGTTTTTTGTTTTTTAAGAGAGAGATCCTTCTAGCTAACTGTGTCAACTTGAGAGGTTTCCCCTCTGCTCAAGAACTGTCTGCCTATGAAATCGAATCAAGCCACCACACCTCAGGGTCCCCTTGCCTTTGTGTTTAAAACACACATTGGCAAAATCTTCTCCAACTCATCTTTCCCCCAGACATCTTGCATGTTACAGCTATAGCTGGGTGTGGTGGTGCAAACCTGTAATTCCAGCTCCTCGGGAGGCTGAGACAGGAGGATCAGAGGTTTGAAGCCAGCCTCAGCAACTTTGTGAGACTCTCAGCAACATAGCAAGACCCTGTTTCAAAATAAAAAATAAAAAGGGCTTGGGGTATAGCTCAGAGGTAGAATGCCTCTAAGATGCAAAAAAGAAAAAAAGTACCAAAAAAGAAAAAAAAAATGAATCTGCCTGTGGTTGTCATGACAACCACACTGGTGGCCCACATTGGCAGCAGGCTCCAGCACTGGTGCCTCCTGATTTACTTCCTTCCATGGATTCACATGGAGCCTGCCCTCTTTTTGAGCCTCCAAGGAGGGAGCTGAGGGGGGCTTGTGAGGCAGGTGCATCCCAGCCACTTGCAGAATGGACTGTTCGGGAAATCGCCACAGGGGAGCTGAGCCCCTGAATCCCTGGGGGTCCACCTGTCTCCAAAACCAGCTCCCTTCAACTTAGTTCCCCGAGTAGGAGACCTCACTTTGACCTTAGCTTTTAATAGTTCGCTTTGCAGATGGCTTTCAGCACCTTTACCCCAGATACTCTTACTCATAATGCGCACGGCAATGTGTTGTGATGTGTCTGTCCAGCCATCTGATTGTCACATGCGCACGGCAGTAAGGGGCCCGGCTGAGAAGCCAGCTTAAATTATTAACAGACATCGTCTGCAATTGTCACGGAGGAAATTCTAATTAGAGGAAATAACTCTGTGAAGTCAGTAGCAAATTTTTAAAAAATTGACATATGCTGCTTATATTCAACTGTGCAGAAGTATTTCAAGGAAAACGTGGAAATCTCACCCATTTCTCGAAGCCCATCTGCTTCCACGACTGATTTTAATCTTTCTAAAATGTTTCTACGTACAAACATAGACCCCCACATATACTTCTGTCTATGGGATTGCGTGCTGACTTTTAAAAATAGCTCTATTCACTCTACAACTTAACCTATAGATCTAGACTCCCAGGAACCAGACACCAGCGTTACCCCCCACTGGGTGCTTCTCTGAGCTTCAGTTTCCCCTCTGAGCCTTCACTTGAAAAATGGGGATAAAAATGTATCAACCTCATGGGATTGAATAGAAGTCAGTACCTATCAGGTGCTTAGAACGTGACCTGGTGCACTGATAGAATCATCTGGCTGTTCAGTGCATGCCCAGCTTGTCATTATGTGGTTAGATCATAATTTTTAAAAATCACTCCATTCAATGGCACCTGGGTTTTCCTGACCACAAGCAAGACTCACCCAGAGACTTCCCTGCTGCTGCACTCTGGTGTATACAGCTGGTGCTCTGGGCAAGACATCAGTCCCGGTCAGTGACTTCCAGGTGCTCCTAGCTCAGCATTGGGAGTCTCTGGTGGGAGACAACAGCTGGGATCTTAGACGCAGACAGAAGCTTTACCTAACCTTCCCTTCCCAGCAAATCGCCATCGCCCGGGAGGGCGACCTGCTGACCAAGGAGCGGCTGTGCTGCGGCCTGTCCATGTTTGAAGTCATCCTGACCCGCATCCGGAGCTACCTGCAGGACCCCATCTGGCGGGGCCCACCACCCACCAACGGCGTCATGCACGTGGACGAGTGCGTGGAGTTCCACCGGCTCTGGAGTGCCATGCAGTTCGTCTACTGCATCCCCGTGGGGACCAACGAGTTCACAGCTGAGTGAGTACCTGCAGGGATGACAGGGCCACCCACCAACCTGCGAGTCACTGGGCTGCCACGGCCCTACCAGAAACATGGGCGGGGGCCAAAGTGACCAACAACTGCTACACGGAGTGTGTGGGTCACTGTACCAGGTGCTGGACACAGCGGTGCTCAGCAAGAGGAGACAGCTGTGGCCTCGTGGAGTTTAAGGGGCCAAGGAGGAGACAGGAAACAAGATGTAAGGTACATCCTTGCAGCAAGCGCAGGAGGGGCGACAGATGTCAGAGAGTGGGTTCTCAGACTTCCATTCACAGGCTAGCACTGACCCTCCAACAGTACCTGGGATTCAGATCTGTGGAGGGAAGAAGGGGACATCCCAGGAAAGGCAACACCTGGCTAGAAGTAGAAATTGAGTGTGTGTGATGGCGAATGGGCAGGAGGGAGCCTGGTGGAGGGGCAGTTGGCATTAAGAACCTCACTGTTGGGCTGGGGGTGTGGTTCAGTGGTAGAGCACTTGCCTAGCACCGGGGAGGCCCTGGGTCCCATCCCCAGCACTGCAGCCAAAAATAAATAAAATCTTCCCTGCCCCCTCACCCCCACAAATCTCTACTCAGCCCTTTCATACTAACACAGTCTTGTCTTCTGAGAAAACAGAAGCACAGCCTGCTCCTCTCTGTACTTAGCTACACGGTGACGACAGAGTGGTGGAGGAGGGGAGGTGACCAGGTCTGCTTTTCTAGAGCCAGGAGCGATGAAGAAAATGTGCATGAGGGCCTGAGAGGGCCTCCCCAGTGGGCTGAACTGCTGCTTAGGGACAGAAAACCAGCAGAGAGATGAGCCCACAGTCACCGACATTGTCCAGGGCTCTTGAGAGCTGGGCCACCCAGCCGGAGCTTCATTAGAGCCAACGGACTCAGCCTCCCGCCCACCGGGCCCACGCCTGCCCGCTCAGCCCACTCTGGCCAGTGGGTTGCCTCGTTTGAAATGGCCCTGCAGCTCTTGGAACCAAGACGGTCTCCTTTCACTTGTCTCCTTAACCAGTCACTTAAGTCTCGAGAGCCAGTTTCCCCTTTCAACGTCCTTTCTTCTTCAAAGCTGATTTTTGTTATCTCAACGGGACCAGCACTTCTCTGTACTTAGAGGTGATGGTACCATAACCACAGTCCCTGGAGTAAAGTGACCCTCATGGTTTCCCTCACACACATGTCATAGATCAAGAATCTTGGCTCAGCTGGGCACAGTGGTGCACGCCTGTACTATCAGTACTTGGGAAGCTGAGATGGGAAAATCATAGTTTCAAGGCCAACCTCAGCAATTTAGCAAAACTCAACAACCTGGAGAGACCTTGTTTAAATTTTTTTTTAATTTAAAACAGGACTGGGGATGTAGCTCAGAGTTAGAATGCCTCCTGGGTTCAATCCCCAGTACCAAAACAAAACAACCAAAAAAAGAATCTTGGCCCAAAGTCGCGGTGCTCACTAGCTGAACTGCTGGCTCGTGATGAAGGCCCCACATGCCTCTCACTCCAGCTCTTCCTCTCCCCTCCAGGCAGTGTTTCGGGGACGGCTTGAACTGGGCTGGCTGCTCCATCATCGTCCTGCTGGGCCAGCAGCGGCGCTTTGACCTGTTCGACTTCTGTTACCACCTGCTCAAAGTGCAGAGGCAGGATGGGAAGGACGAGATCATCAAGAACGTGGTGAGCAGGCTCGGGCTGGGAGGTGGGGCCGGCCTGACTGCAGGCTTTATCGGAGAAGAGGAGAGCTGTGCACGGGGACACATTCCCCACACCGCAGGCACACACACACACTGCTTGGAGGAGGTCGTGTGTCCCCTGCTTATGACCTACTGGGATGAATCAAGTCTCCCGAAAGGGCGGGGCTGGGCTCCTGACCTGAAATGCCCCTCCCCTGTCCTAGGCAGGCTCTGCTGGCGCCTGCTCCTCGTCTGCACAGACCATCTGTCCATTCGCTGCACGCTAGAGCTGCACCGGCACTGGGGAGGGGTAAGCTGGAGGGGACGACCTCTAAACTAGGCTGAGGGGCAGAGCGAGAGTGGAGGAGAAGGCTTCGTAAGAGTTGATACATGGGTAAGTCCAGATTGGCAGGCAGAGAAAGGAGTACAAGGCTTGGGAGAACGTTCTAGACAGAAGGACGGCTGTAGCAGAGGCAAAGGGTCACACAGGTGTATATCTGGAACAAAGAGTAGGGACAAGGGACCAGATGAGAAGGAGGTGGGAGCCACCGTGGGTAGGATGCTATAAAAATTGCAGTAAGCCAGAAGTGGTGGCACCCATCGGAGGCTAAGACAGGAGGATCACAGGTTCAAGGCCAGCCTCAGCAACTTAGTGAGACAGTTTCAAAATAAAAAATTAAAGGGCTGGGGATAAATTAAAGAGATAGAATGCCCCTGAGTTCAATTCCTAGTACCAGAAAAATAAAAAGGGCTGGAGGTGTAGCTCGAGGTAGAACATCCCTGGGTTCAGTCTGCAATATCTCCCCCCAAATTGTGGTAAGATATACATAAAATTTACCTTCATAACCATTTTTAAGGGTACAGTTCAGTGATATAACCTCGCAATGTCACACAGCTATCAGCACCATCCCCAGGACCTTTCACTTTCCCCAACTGAAACTCTATGCCGGTTAAAAAATAAATCTCAAGTCCCTGGAAACCACCATTCTTTGCTTTCTGTCTCTGTGAATCTGATTACTCCAAGTACCTTATATAAGTGGAGTCATCCATACAGTATTAATCCTTTTGTGACTGGCTTATTTCACTTAGCATAACGTCCTCAAGATTCATCCATGTTGAAGCATGTGTTAGAACGTCCTTCTGTAACACCTTTTGTTTTTTCAAAACAAAACTCCACTGATTCGGGACATTCGGGTTACATCTGCCTTTTGGCTGTTGTAAATAATGTGTCTATGAACACAGGTTACAAATACCGGCTCAAATCCCTCCATTCGATTCTTTTGAGTACATACTGAGAAGTAGCATTTCTGGACCATACAGTAATTCCATTTAATTGCTTGAGGAACTACCATACTCTTTTTCCATAATGGCTCTACCATTTTATATTCCTGCCAGCAGCACACAAGAGTTTCAGTTTCTCCACATCCTCATCAGTACTTGATTTTGTGATTTGGGGGGGGGATAGCTACCCTAATGAGCATGAAGTGCTATTTCATTGTAGTTTTTATTTGCATTTCCTTAATGACTTGTAATGTTGAGCATCTTCCCATGTTTAGTAGACATTCAAGTATCTGTTTTGAGAAATGTCTATTCAAGTTCTTTGTCTATTTTTTTTTTTTTTTTTTTTTTTTTTTTTTTTTTTGCGGCACCGGGGATTGAACCCAGGGGCATTCTACCTCCGAGCTACACCCCCGGCCCTATTTTTTTATACTTTATTTTGAAACCGGGTCTCACGAAGTTGCGGAGGGCCTCACTAATTAGCTGAGGCTGGCTGCGAACCCGGATCCTCCGGTCTCAGCCTCCCAACTACTGGGATTATGAGCATGTGCCACTGCGCCCAGCTTTTTGTCTATTTTTTTAATTGGGCTATTTTTGTTGGGTTGTAGTTCTTTATATATTCTAAATATTAACCCCTTATAAGATGATTTTCAAATCTTTTTCTCCTATTCCATGGGTTTTCCTTTTCTTTCACTCTGTTGGTAGTATCGTTTGACGCATAGAACTTTTCAATATTCATGTAGCCATTTTTCTTTCATTGACTGTACTTTTAGTGTCATATCCAAGTAAATCATTGTCAAATCTAACGTCATGAAGACTTACCCCTGTATTTTCTTCTAAGAATTGTATAATAATTTTAACTCTTAGTTTTAGGTCCTGCATCCATTTTGAGGTAATTTTTGTATATGGTGTAAAGTAAGGTTCCAACATTATTCTACATGTAGACATCCAGTTTTTCCAGTGCCATTTGTTGAAAACACTGTCCTTCCCTCTCTTTGAATACAGTCTTGGCACCCTAGTGGAAAATCATTTATCATACATGCAAGGGTCTATTTCTGGGCTCTTTTCTATTCCACTGGTGTGTGTGGATGTCTTTATGTCAGTACCACACTGTTTTGACTATGGTGGCTTCGTAGTAAGTTTTGAAACTTAGACTTGCAAAGACATTTAATAGGCTTTAACATGATTTGGGAACCCATAGAAGGTTTTTAAGCAAGAGAGTGACACCATCATTGAGGCTTTGGGAACCTGGATCCCAGCCTCCTGGATTCTTCTCTTTCTCTCCCTTTATTTCTCTCCCCTTTTCTCCCACCCTGACCTGAATGTCCTTGTCCACAGCCGCTGAAGAAAATGGCCGACCGGATCCGGAAGTACCAGATCCTGAACAATGAGGTTTTTGCCATCCTGAACAAGTACATGAAGTCCGTGGAGACAGACAGTTCCACCGTGGAGCACGTGCGCTGCTTCCAGCCACCGATCCACCAGTCCCTGGCCACCACCTGCTAGGCAGAAGTCCTGCAGACCCTCGACCTGGAGGAGAAGGAGGAGAAGCAGGAGAGACAGCAACAGTCAGCCTACAACAGGGTCCACCCGGACAGCGTGAGGGAGGGACCCAGAAGCAAATCAGAACCTCCCCAACACGCCTGCACCGCTCCCGAGGGCTGGGCTCGTGCATGCTCTCCCATGACCTCTCCATGGTGGTTGCCCATAGTGTAAATGAAAACAAAAACAAAAAACAGGGCAGTGTGTGCTTTTTTTCACCCCCCTCAACTGTTTTCCAGACCTCCTAATTTTACCTTTTCTCCATCCTACCACCCCCATCTGTGGTTGCTTCCCAAGATGGTGGCCTCCTCTGTAGTACCCTCAGGACTGAAGTTTAGAGACAAAGAACAGAATGTGGCCATGCCAGAGGCATTAGTCTGGTCTGATGGTTGCGCCTCAGCTTCCTGGCATCTTTATCTTCCTGGCTGTCTCCCTCTAGTCACCCTGGTGGCATCTCCTCCTGCTAAGAATTTTAGGGATTTCCCCCACCTTGAGTTCTGACCAGGTGTCTGAGCCTGGTGACCAGGAAGAGGTCCCTGGCATGGTATGGCAATAGATGGTGTTGGCTCTCGCCTTTCCTAGGCTTCCCAAGCCCCATCTACCTCTCCCTCTCTGGTCTGACCTGCAGAGAAGTCAAAAAGGCCTTCAAAGCTGTATCCCACTGGGTGGAACTGGGTTAGGAGATGGTCAGGCCTGCTGTGTGGAATGGTCTCTGAACACAGCCAGGAATTCTATGACCTAAAACAAAGCTTTGAGCCATCTCTTCAGCTTGGTGGTGAGATGGCACCTTTATTTCTTAAGCAAGTGCTTAGTACTGGGCCACACCCGGTGCTGGACATTGGGATACAACACTGAACAGGCGAGCCAGGGTCCCACCCACAGCATTAGCCAGTAACCACGTCTCACCACAGAATCTCTCATCAAGGAAACTCCCAAAAGAGAAAAAAGATCAAGGGGTTATTTCAACAGAGACCAAAACCATCTTAAAGACAGGGAGATGAGGAATAAAACTAAGACTTGTCAACAAGCTTTTAATCCCAAGATACACCCCCAGAGAGGAGTCCTGTTTTAGAGAGTCAGAACTTCCATCGTCCTCCTGCTGAAAGATTCTTGGAACATTTTCTTTTGCTCTCAACTTCCAGTTGTCTTAGTACTCTTAAAATTAGATTTTGGGGTCTAGAGTCTCTTACAGGGGTGTATTTACTTCCCTATTCCAGACGGAACCAAAATTTCCCTGCAGAATCTCTCTGCAAGTGTGGGGAGGCCTTTAAAGAGCAGAGCCTTGGGACACAAATATCTCATTACAGAGCACATCATCTTGAAAGGGAATCTGTGACCCTGAACTCCTGAGAACATGCAAAATAGGACATTTGATGCCTCTCCCCCAGCCCAGGAAGGAAAGAAAAGAAAAGAGAAAAAATGAAAAGATCAGTAATGACCCCGTCCGCTATGGAAGCTGAATGGAAACGGTCAGTGTTAGCCAGATGGTCAGCCAGGTATGGTGGTGCATGCCCATAATCCCAGTACCTGGGAGGCCGAGACAGGAGCATTGCACGTTCAAGGCCAGCCTCAGAAACTTACCAAGACCCCTGGCAACTTAGTGAGACCTCGTCTCAAAATAAAAAAGGAAACAGGGCTGGGTTACATTTAGCTCAGAGGTAGAATGCCCCTGGGGTCAAGCCCCAAAAAAAGGAAGGAAGAAAGGGAGGGAGGGAAATTAACCAGAGGGTCCATTTTTAACCACTGGGAAGGAACAAAAGAATGTCCATAAGCAGAGCTCCGTGTGCTACACTCATGTCCTCCAGGAGGAATGGGCCCGGTATGGTTGACGGTCACCTCCTGAGACGAGCATATTTGAGTACAAATTTCTGGTCCCCACCTCAAACCTACTAATTCTGAATCTCTGGGAGTAGGGCTAAGAAATTGGCATTCTCCACAGCTATCTGAATTACTCTATTTGCAAGTTGAAGCTTGGAAACTATTGCTGTAGAAGAATCGTTCTGCTAACCTTGGGCTTGGAGCTACCTCTGAGCCATGAAGCAACATATTTGTAGTTTAGGAAGAAAGTTCAAAGTGGAAGCCGGCGACTCCTCCCATGGGCGCCGCCACTTCCCATTCTGATTTCTTCCAGCGTCTTCTTGATGACTATGGATTAATCCCAGAGGCAGCAAAGAGAGGTCTACCATATGATAGAACTACACAGTGGGACACACCTTTAAAACCCACATGAAATGTCTAAATCATCAGTCCTGTCTGGGAACAGGAGCTGGCTCTCTTTCAGATAGATGACTAGCTTTTATGTTCTAGAGTTCATTCCAAAGCCTTGACCATCTGCTTTGCAGAGATTTGATAAGAGTGCTATGTCAACAACTCATCCCTCCCACCCTGCATTCACAACCCTGACCTTCGCCCTCTGGGAAGACTCACAGTATCCTCGAGAGATTTTCATCCCAGTAGATTGAGGTCTGCACTGTCAAGAGAGATGTCATTTCTTCAGCTCGCCAGCAGTACTCATGTATGAACACCGGACAGGTTTAATAGCCCTTCCTCCCCAGTACTCTTACTGTTCCCTTTTTGATTTTTTATGTGTCTAAAAAATCAAAGGAAAAAAAGCTTAGATTTTAAAAAGTTTTAAAAAATTCTGTTTCAGAAATTGTCAGATGTACCATATTTGTATTAAGAGTTATTGGGGATTTTTGTACAATGAATTTACATTTATTTATGGTGACTTATATTTACGCTTGTGAACAAATGATGATGCTGAATTCTTAAATCATATCTGCTATGAAGCTGAAGATGATATTTTGCTTTGTATTTTGGGGTTACCTGTGTTGAGTTGATAAACATTTTCATCTCCATTAAAACTGCTTCCATACTAGTAAAACCAGCATCTTGGTTTTGATTCCTGGTCACATTCCAATCCCTATTGATCTGTGGAGACAAAATTAAAAATAACAACTAGAAAAACAGCCTACAAGAGAATGGGAGAAAATTAAAATATAGCCGTTCAGCACACCCCACACTGATGGCTTATTTTGCTTTCTGAGTGGGGAATTAGATCTTTGCAAATTGATTTGCACTGGGTGAGATACAGGAAATCATTTTGTTTCCTGGGGATTCTATGGTCTGAGTGTAAGTAACTACATGCTCTACACCCCTAGTTTTTTTTTTTTTTTTTTTGTGGTACCAGGGATTGAACCCAGGGGTGTTCTACCTCAGCGCTACACCCCCGGCCCTATTTTTTATACTTTATTTTGAAACTGGGTCTCACGAAGTTGCGGAGGGCCTAAGTAAAGAGAGAGAGAGAGGGAGAGAGAGAGAGAGAGACAGAGCTGAGGTTGGCCACGAACCTGATCCTCTGGTCTCTGCCTCCCAAAGTACTGGGATTACAAGCGTGCACCACCACGCCCGGCCCTACACCCCTAGTTTTAAGAGAAAGAATGGAAACCAGTATTTGATGGCACCTAATGTACATAGACACCATGTGTTATAGTTAGATATAGAATGTCCCCTGAAGAGCTCATTTATTGGTGTTCAGAGTTGACATAATTGAGTCATGGGGGTTGTAATCTCATCAGTAGATTTATCTGGGTGGTAACCTAGGGTGGTGGGGTGTGGCTAGAGAAGGTGGGTCCCTGGGGGTGTGGTCTTGGGAATTATATATCCTTCTTCCTCCCCCTGCTTGCTCTCTCTTGCTTCTAGGCTCCATGATGTAAGAACAGAACTCATGCGCTCTCTTGCTCTCTCACTCTCTCTCTCTCTCTCTCTCTCTCTCTCTCGCTCTCTCTTGCTTCCCACCACCATGCCCTGAACTTCAGACCCTAGCCTCACATGAACTGAACCCAGAATCTCAAAAAACCTGTGAACAAATAAACCTTCCTTTCTCTAATTTGTGCGATCAGTCTTCTGGATTATAGCAGTGAGAATTCTGCCTGAGACACCATGCTAAATTCTGTCCATCCATTCCTCTTCATCAGCCACAGTCGCTCTGTGTGCTGTATTCCATGTTTTACAAAAAGGCCATAGAGTGTTTATTCTCAGTGACATAGCTGGAATTTGTATCTGGTTCTAAAGCCTTACTTTTGCTTTCACACTACAGAAAATTGATGAGCCAGGCCAGACCCCAAAACTAGAGTTGAAACTTTGGTCACTGGACTTTTGGGGGCTTTGAAAGGACAGTGAGATTGACCAGAGTGTGCTCTCAGGAAAGAGCTCAGCATGATGGCTGGGGAGTTCCTGTGTTTAAGGAGAAAGGCTAAGCCCTGGGAGCCTGTCACTCTCAGCAAAATGTCGACTAGAGGGATGCGTTTAAGACCAGCATCCGGGACTTGGAGCCTCATGCTTCACATGGCACCAGTTATCTTCAAGGCCACCCACCGAGATGAGCACTCCCCGCCATGGCCTGGGCCAGCCCTCAGGTTCTCAGAACATTGGTTTCCTCATCTGTCAAGTTGGACAAAATAGCCAAAGGTCTTTTCCACGGAAGAGAGAGGTCACACTGCCAAACGAGAAGCCATGGGAGAGGGAAGTCACACTGCCCAACAAGAAGCCATGGGAGATGGTCACACTGCCAAATGAGAGGCCATGAAGGAAGGAGGTCACACTGCCCAGTGAGAAGCCACAAGAGTGGGAGGTCACACAACCCAACAAGAAGCCATGGGAGAGGGAGATCACACTGCCCAACGAGAAGCCATGGGAGAGGGAGATCACACTGCCGAAAGAGAAGCCATGGGGAAGGAAGATCACACTGCCCAACAAGAAGCCACAGGAGAGGGAGGTCACACTCCTTGAGAAGCTACGGGAGAGGGAGGTCACACTGCCCAACGAGAAGCCATGGAGGAGGGAGGTCACACTGCCCAACAAGAAGCCACAGGAGAGGGAGGTCACACTCCTTGAGAAGCTACAGGAGAGGGAGGTCACACTGCCCAATGAGAAGCCACAGTAGAGGGAGGTCACAATGCCCGAGAAGCCACGGGAGAGGGAGGTCACACTGCCCAACAAGAAGCCATGGAGGATGGAGGTCACACTCCCAAATGAGAAGCCAGGGAGCAATTCAGGTGTTGGCTCAGGCTTTTATAACAACTCACTCTTTGAGAACCCAAGAGTCCCATGAGAGCAACTCTAATCCCTTCCAAAGACAGCTCCTCCAGTGACCTAAGGACCTCTCTCTAGGCCCTACCAGCTCACCACTGCCTCACCGAGAGCCCAGCCTCTAATACAGGAAGCTTTGGGGAACAAACCACACAGATATCATAGCAAGGACTCAAAAGCAGATTTGAGCAGGCAGAACGTTCAAATTATATATATAGATAGATAGACAGACATGCAGACAGATAGAAGAAACTCTATAGAAAAGAACGCGTTGGTTAAAACTCCCAAACTTGGAATATTTCCAAAAACCCTCAGAAAGGGTAAAAGAAATCATCTCACTTTGACTTTTTACCCCTCCAACTCTCCCTATTTGACACATGTCTCACAGAGAGGATTCCCCAGGAACCATGGTTTCTATAATGGGGGAAAAAAGAACCAGTGACAAACACCTAGCTTCCCTCATATTTCAAGACACCTTCCAGGAAACCCACTTTGGTCTCACCTCAAGAGAAAAAAATAAGAGGAGAAGACACAGTTAGACCACCCTAGAGTCAGGTATAAACACACCAAGGTGGAGCCCAGAGAAATCAGACTATGTATCTTGACAGTTTTATGTGTTAGTCAGCTTTCCATTGCTATAACAAAATACCTGAGACAAATAACTTATAAGAAGAAAAAGGTTGCTTTGACTCATGATTTCAGAGGTTTCAGTCCATGGTCAGCTGGATCCACTGATTTGGGCCCATGGTGATGCAGAGCATCATGCTGGTGAGGGCATGGTGGAGCAAAGCTAAATGGAGACCACAGGAAGCTGGAGATGCCAAGAACACGAAACTCCTGCTGAAAGAAGCCTGGGGAAGCAGACAGAGGCAGCCCAAAAAGAGGCCGTGTGGGCAGGAGCATACATCATGCCACCATGGGTCCCAGAGGCCAGACATGAAGCCACAGGACTTAATATTTGCCCCACTGAGTTTTGGTCTGGCTTTGGTTCAATTCCTTCTTATTATTTTCCTATTCCTCCTCTTTGAAATGGAAATGTTTACCCTGTGTCATTGTACCTTGGAGCTATATAACTTGTTTTGTTGTTGTTGTTAATGTTTTTAGGTAGAGTCTTACAGCTTATTTTGCCTGAAGTCTCAGAAGAGACTTTGGACTTGAACTTTGAAGCAAAACTAGAACAGTTAAGACTCTGGGGACACTTGGAGATGGACATAAGCCTTTGGGGTCCAGGAGTGGACTGTGGTGGTTTAGATCTTAAATGTACCCCCAAAGGACCATGTGCTAAAGGCTTGGTCACCAGCCTGTGATGCTATTGGGATGTGGTGGGACTTTTAGGGGGGTATGTGTTAGTGGAAGGAAGTTAGATCGTTGGGTGTGCCCTTGGAGAGAACACTGGAATCACAGTTCCTCCTCTCTCTCTGCTTCCTAGCCACCATGAGGTGAGCAGCTTTGCCTCACCTAACATTTTCTGCCATGATGTCCTGCCTCACCACAGACCCAAAAGCAATAGAGCCATCTAACCATGAACTGTAATCTCTGAAACCATAAGCCAAAATAATACTTCCTTTCTCATGTTGATCTTCCCAGGTTTTCATCACAGAAATGGAAAGCTGTTCTAGAAAGGTGGATCTGTGTACCTGTCAACAGTGGCACCCAATCAAAGGTGCAAGCTAACCACAAAGTGCACCCACAAAGCTGAACCGGTCACTCCCAGAGGTGGAGGGAAGTTCCACCTGGTTTTAATCCCTAGATAGTCCTACGTTAGGACCAGCCCAGTTGCATCATAGCGAGGAATTTAACAATATTCCATATGACCTCAAATCCTACCCCCAGACACCACCCACAGAGGGAGATAACCACTGCAGTAAATTTAAACCAAGAGCAGGGGCTAGAACTGCCACGTCTGGGAGTTTAAACAGAGTTCATTCCAGTTCCAAAGCTATCCCAAGTGCCCACATAGGCAAAGAGGCAACCCTCAAGTGTGAATTTCTACTGAGCATAGAATCTGGTCTGACCCATCCTGATTAGCAACTCCACTTAACCTTGAGACCCCTTCTGTAACTCTAACTTCTGATCTCAACTAACAGAATCACATGGCCAAAAAACAGACTCTGTGGACCAGATTGTCTGAATAGATTTCAATACCCAACAAGAAGCTCTGCCTGCATGTAGGACACAGACAGTGCTCAGTGGATAGCAGAGCCCAGCTAGCTGCCCCACCCAAACGCAGAGCTAAGGCAGTACATAATCCAGCGATATAAAGATCTTGAAAGCAAGGTTGGCCTGCCCAGTGTCAATAGCAGTTGGCCCTTTCCAAAATAGAGGCTAAATAGTGAACATCTATCTTTGCAAAATAATACTTGCAAAAGCTGGGAAACAGAGATTCCCCCTCAAAAATGCAGACACATGCAAGAACGCAGGGTTACATAGATTCAAGAAATCACAACACTTTCAAAAGAAACTAGCAAAACTCCAAGTGTGCACCCTAAAGGTAGACCTATGAAATGACAGAGAATTCAGAAAATACTTTTAAAGAAAATCAATGAGAGCTGTGCACAATGGCACACGCCTGTAAGTGAGAGGCCAAGACAGGAAGATTGCAGATTTGAGGCCAGCCTCAGCAACTTAGTGAATCCCTGTTTCAAAATAAATAAAAAGGGTAGGGGTGTAGTCAGAGTTAGAATGCCTCTGGGTTCGGTCAGCAGTACCATATAAAAAAGGAAGGAAGGAAGGAAGGAAGGAAGGAAGGAAGGAAGGAAGGAGGGAGGGAGGGAGGCAAGGAAGGAAGGAAGGAAGGAAGGAATTCAATGAACTACAAGAATATGCAGATTAAAAAGTTGAATTAAATTTAAAAATAAACATGAAATTAAATACATTAAATTGAGAAAATAAACATGAGAAATGAGAAGTTTAATAGAGAAATGGAAACAATTTTTAAGAATAAACCACAGAGATGAAGAATGCAATGACTGAAATGAAAAATACCACAAAAAGCTTCAACAGCAGACTTGACCAAGCTGAAGAAAAAGTCAGTGAGCTTAAAGACAGGACATTTGACATTATCCAATCAGAGCCGGGCGTGGTGGCGCACGCTTGTAATCCCAGTACTTTGGGAGGCGGAGACTGGAGGATCTGGGTTTGCGGCCAGTCTCAGCTCTAGCTCTCTCTCTCTCTCTCTCTCTCTCTTCCTGTCTCTCTCTCTCTCTCTACTTAGTGAGGCCCTCCGCAACTTTGTGAGACCCAGTTTCAAAATAAAGGATAAAAAAATAAGGCCGGGGGTGCAGCGTGGAGGTAGAACGCCCCTGGGTTCAATCCCCGGTACCGCAAAAAAAAAAAAAGAAATTATCCAATCAGAAGAGCAAAAAGAAAAGAATGAAAAAGAATAAAGAAAGCCTACAGGAATCGTTGAACACCCTTAAGAGATCTGACATATGCCAAAGAGGAATTCAAGAATGAAAAGAAAAAGATTTAAAGCAGATTTAAAGAAATAATGTTTTAAAGAAATTTAAAGATTTAAAGAAATAATGGATGAAAACTTCCCTAATCTGAGGAGAGATATCAACATCCATACAGGAAGGAAAGATATCTTCAATCAAAATCAACCCAAAGAGGAGTTCACCAAGACATACTACAATCAAACTCTCAAAATCAAAGTCGTAGTTGCTAGGTGTGGTGGCACATGCCTGTAAAACCAGTACCTGGGAGGTTGAGACAGGAGGATTGCAGGTTTGAGACCAGCCTCAACAACTTAGCAAGACCCAGTTTTAAAATAAAAAATAAAAAGGGCTAGGGGTGTAACTTGGAATGCCCATGGGTTCAATCCCCAGAACCAAAAATAAAAATAAAAAAAGTCATACGAAAAATTCTGAGTGGCAAGAGATAAGAAACACATCGCATACAAAATGGTTCCATTATAACTATTAGCAGATTGCTCATCAGAAACCCTGCAGGCCAGCCGGGAATGGTAGCGCATGCTTGTAATCCCAGTACTTGGGAGGCTGAGACAGGAGGATCACAGGTTCGCGGCCAGCCTCAGCTACTTAGTGAGGCCCTCTGCAACTTAGTGAGACCCTGTTTCAAAACAAAGAATAAAATAGTGCTGGAAGTGTAGCTCGGAGGTAGAATGCCCTGGGTTCCATCCCCAGCACCACACGCACACAAAAGAAACCCTGCAGGCCAGGGGAACGTGGGATAATATAAAGTGCTGGAAGAATAAAAAGTCAACCATAAATATTTTACCCATCAAAGCTGCCTTTTCAAAATGAGGGAGAAATACAAATTTTTCCAGGCAAACAAAAGCTGAGGGAGAGCCAGGCATGGTGATGCATGCCTGTAATCCCAGTACTTGGGAGGCTGACACAGGAGGATCGTAGGTTTGAGGGCAGCCTCAGCAAGTAGTGAGACTCTCATCAACCTAGCGAGACCCCTGTTTTAAAATAAAAATAAAATAGGGGCTGGGGGTGTAACCTGGAGGTAGAATGCCCCTGGGTCCAATCCACAGTACCACTAATGAAAAAAAAAGGTAAGGGAGTTCATCATTAAGACTGCCTTACAGGAATTGCTAAAGCTAAAGCAGTTTTTTAGGCCAAAACAAAAAGCTGCTAATTAATAAGATCAAATCAACAAAAGCACAAAACTCAATGGTATAAGCAATACAGAGCTGTATTCAGAATATTCTAAGATATAGTGGTGACGTATAAAGCAATTTTATCCCTAGCATGAAGGTTAAAAAGGAGTTCTATTAATAACAACCATAGCTAAAATAAGTTGTCAAGGTTTATATATAACAAAATGTTATAAATTCTGACATCGGAGACCTAAAAAGTAGGGGTGGGGGATAAAAATATACATATGTGTACAATCAAATTTAAGTTGTTGTCAGCTTGGAATAGATGATTATAAGATTTGTATGTAAGCCTCATGTTAACATAAATCAAAAATCTATAGTAGATACACAGAACAAAAATAAAAAGAATTGAGAGCATATCACTATAAAAAATCATACCACAAAAATGATGAGAGGGAGAAATAAAGTATTTATATAAGTAACAGAAAATAATTAATAAAATCTCAGTAGTAAATCCTTACCTATCAGTAATTATCCTGAATGTAAATGGATTAAATTCTCTAATAAAAACAGCTGCATGTATTTTTTTTAAAAACCCGAATACATGCTGCATACAGGAGACTCACCTCACCTTTAAAGACACACAAAGACAGGAAGTACAGGTACTGAAAAAGATATTCCACAGAAATAAAAACCAAAAATAGCAGGAATAGCTTTATGTCAGACGAAATAAACTTAGAGGTGAAAACTGTAAAAAAAGACAAATATGTACATATTATATAATAATAAAGGGGTTAAATAAGCAAGAGGATATAATAATTTTAATACATATGTATATATCCAACCTAGGAGCCACTAGATATAAGAAGGAAACATTAAGGGACCTGAAGGGAGAGATAGAGTCCAATAAAATATTCTTAAGGTATTTCAATAACCTCCTTTCCATAATGCACAAAGCATCTAGAAGTAAGGTAACCTTGGAAGTAAACAACATGTTAGAACAAACGAGCCTAGCAGACATATACAGAACATTCCATCCCACAGCAACAGAATTTCTCTTTCTTAAGAGAAAAATGAAACACATCTAACATTCTCCAGGATCAGTCATACGTTAGGCCACACGACAAGTATTAACTAACTTAAGAATATAAAAATCACACCAAGGACCTTTTCTGACCACAGTGATATGAAATGTGAAATCAGTAACAGGTGGAATTTTTTTTTAAATCACGAATACATGGAAGTTAAACTTGCTCCTGAACAACCAATTTGACAATGAAGAAATTGAAAGGGAAATTTTAAAATATTTTGAAACAAGTAAAAATGAAAACACAATATACCAAAATGTATGGGATGTAGCAAAAGCAGTTTTAAGAGGAACGTTTATAATAATAAATGCCTACAGCACAAAAAAACAATTAAAAATTATACCTCAAGGAAATACAAAAAGAACAAAGCCAATGTCAGCAGAAGGAAAGAAATAATAAAGATCAAAGAAAAGTAAGTGAAATAGAGATAAGAAAAACAATACAAAAGATCAATGAAATGAAGAGGTGTTTTTTCTTTGTTTAGAAAAGATAAACAAAAACAATAAACCTTTGGTTAGGCTAAGAAAAAGAGATGAGTCAAAATCAGAATGAAAGAGGAGACATTACAACTGGTTCCACAGAAATGAAAAAGGACAATAGGAGACTCTTATTAACAACTGTGTGCTCAAAACTTGGATCGCCTACAAGTAATGGATAAATTTCTAGACACATACAACCTACCAAGACTGAATCATAATGAAATAGAAAGTCTGAAAAGACTAATAATAAGTAAAGGGATTGAACCAGTAATAAACAATCTTCCACCAAATAAAAGTCCAGGATCCAATGGCTTCACTGCTGGATTCTACTAAACGAATATCAATCCTTCACAAACTCCTCCCAAAATCAAACAAGGGAGAATACTTCTCAACTCTTTTCATGAGATGCTATGATTTGAATGTCTCATCCAAAACTCATGTTGAAATTTAAAACCACTTTGGGACTTGTAAGAGGTGATTAGTTCAAGAAGTCAGAGTCCTTATGGATTAGTGTTTTTATCACAGAAATGGTTTGGTTATCATAGGAGTGGGATCCTGATAAACAGAAAATTTTTTGGCCAAATTTCCCTCTCTCTGCCTATCTACCATGTGCTCAGTTGTCCTTTTGCCATGTTTTGATACAGCATGCAAAGCCCTTGCTGGAAACTGGATTTTCCATCCTCCAGAACTGTGGGAAACACGTCCTTTCTTTAAGGTCATCCAGTTGGTGGGATTATGTCATAGAAGCAGAAAACAACCTAAGACACTAAGACAGCATTACCTTGATACTAAAACTAGGCAAGGGCATCATAAGAGGAGAACGCTACAGGCTAATATGCTTGATAAACATAGAAGCGAAAATCCTCAACAAAATACTAGCCAACTAAATCCAATAGCATATCAAAAAAAACCATTCACCATGAGCAAGTGAGACTTAATCCTGGGATGTAAGGATGATTCAACAAATGCAAATCATTAAGTATGATGCATTACATTAACAGAATGAAGGACCAAAAAACATGGTCATTTCATTAGATGCATAAAAAGAATTTGATTAAACCCAATGTCCTTTCATGATAAAAATCCCTGAATGAAGTAGGTATAGAAGGATCCTACCTCAACAAAATCAAGGTTGCGTATGACAAACCCATATACAAATAAGTTCAGACATTGAACTTATTTCTTCTAAGATCAGATACAAAACAAGGGTTTCTACTCTCATCACTCTGTTGTAAATAGTACTAGAAGTTTTAGCTGGAGTAATTGGGCAAGAGAAAAAATTAAAGGCATACAAATAGAGAGGGAGAAATCCAAACTATTCCTGTTTGCAGATGATATGATTCTCTATATCATAAAACCTAAAGAGTCCATCAAAAGGCTATTAGAATTGACAAATGGGTTCATTAAAGTAGCAGGATACAAATCAACATATGAAAAACCAATAATGAATTTGCTAAGAAATTGTAAAAGCAATCCCATTTATTTTATTTTTTATTGGTGCATTATAATCATACATCTTGATGAAATTCAGAGTGATAGAGGCATACGTGCACACAGCACTTGTTGAGCCCTCTCCAGTTCCCACCCCATTCCCTTTCCCTCCCATAACTACAATAAAATAAAATGCCTAGGAATAAACTTAACCGAAGAAGTGAAAGACCTCTACAATAAAAATTACAAAACATCGATGAGGAAGCCCCTAAAAGATAGAAAGACACCCCATGTTCATGGATTGGAATAATCAATATTGTCAAATTTTCCACAATACACAACGTGTTCTACAGATACAATGCAGTCCCTAAAGTACCAATGACATTCTTCACAAAACTAGAAAAAAATTCTATGATTCACATGAAAGCACAAGAGACTCCAAATAGCCACAACAATTTTGAGTAAAAATAATACTGGAAGTATTACAATACCTGACTTCAAGACATACAGCAAAGCTATACTAACCAAAACAACATGGTATTGACATAAAAACAGACACATAGACCAATGGAAAGACAATAGAGATGCCAGAAATAGACCCACAATCTCCAGCCAGCATTCTAATAAATGCAGCAAAAACACACAAAAAAATCAAGTAACAACACAATGCAACCAGATACTGGTAAGGATTTGGTTAAAAAGACACTCTCAGACATTGTTGGTAGAAGTACTACAATACCTGATTGTAGTACAGCCACCATGGAGGTTCCTCAAAAAACTGAAAGCAGCCAGGCATGGTGGAACACTCTCATAATCCCAGTACTTGGGAGGCTGAGACAGGAGGATTGCAGGTGCGAGTCCAGTCTCAGCAACTTAGCGAGACCCTGTCTCAAAATAAAATAAAATAGGGCTGAGGGTGTAGCTCAGAGGTAGAACACCCCTGGGTTCAATCCCCAGTATCCCCCACCCATCCACACACACACAACTTAAAGTAGATCTAGTATATAATCCAGCTATTCCACTTCTGGGTATATATCCAAAGGACATGAAATCCACATACCCAAGAGATTACCTGAACACCCATGTTTATTGTGGCACTATTCATAGTAGCTAAGATATGGAATCAGCCTAAGTCCCCATCAGATGAATGAATAAAGAAAACATGGCACATATATATTATCTGTTTTACGTGTGTGTGTGTGTGTGTGTGTGTGTGTGTGTGTGTGTGTACAAATACACTCTGGAGTATTATTCAAAGATAGAGAAGAATAAAATCCTGCTACTTGTTGCAAAATGGGTGGAATTTGAGGTCATTTTTTTAAGTGAAATAAGCCAGACGTGGAAGTCAAGGACTGCATGTTCTCTCTCATATGTGGAAGCTGAAAAAAGTTGGCCTGTAGCACAGTGACTACTAGAGATTGGGAAGGGAGAAGGAAGTTGGAAAATATTTTAATCAAATTTAATATTTGATTAAAATATTCTAAATGCATGTATGGAAATATCACAATGAGCCCCATTAACATGTACAATCAATGTGTTAATAAAAATTTTAAATAAAATGAAAAAGCAAAAAAATAAATATATTTTAAAAAACAAAAAGAAATCTTGGGGCTTAAAATTAAAATATAATACTTTCATTGACACACTAGAACGAGCAGAAGAAAGAATCTCTAAACTTGAAGAGATTTTTCATACTGAAGAGTGACTTTGAAATGCTCTAGTCAGAGGGGGAAAATAATAAAGAAGAATGAGGACAGCCTATAGTAGCTACGGGACATCATTAAGTGAACAGACACACACATTTTGGTAGTTCCATAAGGAAAAGAGACAAGCATAGGGACAGAAATCTTATTTAACAAAATTCTTGCTGCAAACCTCCCAAGTCTTAAAGGAGGTATGGACATCTGCCTGCATAAAGCTCACAGACTCCCCAAACAGACACAATCCAAAGAAGTCCTCTCCCAGGCATATTATAATTAAACTGTCAAATACCAAAGACAAAGAGGATTCTAAAAGCAGCAAGAGATAGGAATCAAATCACACATAAGGGAATTCCCTTCAGATTAACAGTGGAATATCTCTCCCAGACAAGTAATTCATCACTACTAGATCTGTCCTACAATAGATACTTAAGGGAGTTGTTCAAGTAGAAACAAAGGATGCTAATTATGAACATTAAAAAAGTATAAAATTTACTAGTAAAGGCAAACATAAAGTCATATCCAGACTATTCTCATACTGTTACAGTGCTCTGTAAATCACATATTGTTATAGATATAAAATGTTCCCTACAGAGCTAATTTATTAATGTTTGGAGCTGATGTGATTGAGTCATGAGGGTTGTAATCCCAGCAGTGGATAAATCCATTGTAATGGATTTATCTGTGTGGTGATCCAGGCCAGTAGGGTGTGGCTAGAGATGGGTCCCTGGGGGTGCCTCCTTGGGGATTATATACATGGTTCCTCCTCCCCCTGCTCTCTCTCTTGCTTCTTGCCTCCATGATGTGAGGAGCACAGCCCATGTGCTCTCTCTCCCTCTCCCTACCTCCTGCCACCATGCTGAGATCCATGGTCCCCAGCTTCACATGGACTGAGCCCAAAACCTTAAGAAAATTAATCTTCTTTCCTCTAAGTTACATGGTCAATCTTTTGGATTATAGTTGCAAGAATGCTGACTGGAACACATATTTCTACCATGAAGTTTAGAAGTCAAAATAGTAAACAATGATAGCTATACTAAGTTGGTAAGAAGTATATAATATAATATAATACAATATAATATAATATAATATACAAACATGTAAACTGTGACATCAAAAAACATAAATTGTAGGGGGAGGGTAAAAGTCTTTGTGTGTGACTGAAGTAAATTGTTATCAGTTCAAAATAGGCTATTATAAGATGTTTTATGTAAGCCTCACTGTAACCACAAAGCAAAAAATTAAGAAATGGTGCTTGCTTCAGCAGCACCTTTAACATCTGATGCCCAGCGCCCACTTCGAGCAATCTGTAATTCCAAACATCTACTCTGTGACTGACACCATTCAGGCCCCAGTGGGACCTTTTCTCTCATCTCTCGTGCACATCCTTGAAAGGAAAGTTCTCAAGTTCAATGAAGGTCAGTGGACTTGCTGCCACTGATATCAGGGATGAATACTCCTTGGCACTCTGCAGAAGATGGAGCTATGGAGGTACACAGGTAAGAGAAAGGACACACTCATCATAAAGAAGAACTTGAAAAGACAACTTTAGTCATTTATTTTACTGTCAGGGCAAGCCTATGCCAATGGCACTGACTTTAAGCTGAAAACCCAGGAAGATTTTCTGCACCATGTAGGGCACATAGTTTGAATGTGTTGCTAGGAGACATGGTTACAACTGTGTCTCTATGCCATTTTTTTTTGGAACAAAAACGATTGTAAATATTTTATAAATCTGCTCAAAGATAAAGCATTTGGTAAAACACATCAGATTTCACATTACAACAGCTCTCAGATGCTTGATGAAATTGCTGACGAAACGCTGTTAACGTAATTAAAATGTAGACAAGATAAAAGATGTACTAAACCTAAAATAAAAATAAGTACCTTCAACTAAATAGTGAATTATGGTCTTTGGAGAATAATTTTTGGGGTACTGGGGATTGAACCCAGGGGGGTTCTACCTCTGAGCTATACCCCCAGCCCTATTTTATTCTATTTTGAAACAGGGTCTTGCTAAGTTACTATATACTGGCCTCAGACCTGTGATCCTCCTGTCTCAGCCTCCCAAGTCCTGGGATTACAGACATGTACCACAGAACCCTGCTGAAAATAAAAATTTGAATATGAACTAACTGCAATTAGTTGGTATAATACTGACTACTATTAACAGTGCAAAAACAAAGTCAAGGCATCTCAATTTGTCTAATTTACTTTAACCAGATTAAAAAACATTTTTACAAATTTTAGAGAACTTGTTTCCTAAATGAAAATGCATGTGGAATCTGTGAAAAGACATTCCAATGAAATATAAAAAAAATTTAAAAATGAAACAAAATGTTTTACATGATTAAGACTCACATACAAGTAATCCCAAACTAATTGTTTACAAGCGATGTTTTGGCCTTATGGGTCAAAGTATAGTCTTGACTAAAGGAAATGAGAAAAAAAATAGAGTCGTATACCACTTTTAGGGAGAATTTTTTATAACTGAACTGAAAATTTGAACAATTCAAGAAATACTCTCTGATCTAGACATTGCTTTAGAGGATAGTGAAAAAATGTAAGGGATATTTACATAATAAAATGAAAATATTTTGTAATGTTTTCTGTGATAATAATTACACGTGACTCCATTATAGTAGTTGAATGTAATATAAAAAATATATGATTCATTTCTAAATCTAAGTATTTCTTTAAAAATCTTATCAGTAATTACAATTGTTTTTCCTTAGTGCAAAGATTAAAAATCTCCAAATTAAAATGAATAACCTATTAAGAGCTACAATGACAAGAAAGGTGGTCTAATTTGCCACCGCTGACAAAGTATATAACAGTCTTGATTATAAGAATATAATATTTCTATAATGAAGGTAAGAAAAAGAAAAGCTAGAATACAGGCAGAGGAGAAGGTGAGTCACATGTATCCTTATTTCTATCCCTCCAAACATCACCAGCCCAGCAACAGAATACTTAGAAATAAGTAATCATGATAAAACTCAATTATCTTGGATTTTTGCTAGCTTTCAATCATATAAAAACCAAGATTTTACATAGTCAGTCTTTATTTGGTGTGATAAAGGCATCTTTTGTCAAGTCAGAAAGACGGAGCATGTTTTCTCACAATTCATTAGAGTGATATAGAGTTTTAACTACTTAGAGACATATGGTATGTGGTACCTTTGCCCCAGGCCCTGCTAACTTTGGGAGGGGGCGGGCGGGCTCTGGGTTGGCCTTCAGCACCACTAAAGAGAATAAAGCCCCTGGTGGGAAAGAGACAAAGGCATATTTACTCTCCTCCACGGAAGGAGGAGGGTCACCAGCTCGCAGAGCCAGTCCCCACTCCTCATATGGTTTGATTTACTGGAACTTTCTCGCTGGGCTCCCTTCTGGGCGGGTTCCCTGCTGGCTCCCAGATGCTTTCTAGTCTGGCTAGCCCACCATTTCCGCAGAACAGGAAAAAGGGGAGGGGGCCTCCCTGGGAAAATATGCTGCAAGAAGCTATCCGAGCAAGAAATATGCAGCCCCCCTAAACTCCACCTTCATTAGCCAGAATAAAACCCAGGGGTTTCTGCCTTCTGGAATTTCAGACTGACAGGAAAAGGGGAAATCAAAGAGACCCTGGCTACAGCTTTTCTGAAAACACTTTCTGGCAAGAAGCCAAGTCTACGAGTGAGCTGGAGAAAACGAACTGGGTTTTGATGCAGGCTATACAAGACAGCCTGGCGGCCACCTATCAACAGCTGCCCACACTCTCATTCACTCCTGTCCCCGTGGTGCAGACGTCATGCACATTTTATACATGAAGACCAGAACTCCAAACCCAATAGAGGTTAAGCAACCACACCCCGGGTCTTTTTCAGTTCTTCCTGGAGCTTTGGGATCCCCCCTGTACCCTCACACCTGTCCCTGTCTACCAGAAGTGTTCCCTCACCCCACCCACCTCCTAGTCTTTACAGACTCACACCTTCTGTCATTTAAGTCTCACTTATATAATGCCCCTTCCTCCTAGAAGTCTAGTTCCCAGTTGCTCTGAGAGTTATTCCCCAAGCATTCTGTCCTTGACCTTCTTGTCCTTTATCAAGATTAAAATCCAAAGTTAATTGTATGAGCATTATAGCCCATGAGAATAGGGACTACTTCTGTCCTGCTCAACACCACAGTGCCTGTGCCTTTTACAGTGGGTGACACATCATATCTTCCAAATAAATCCATTTCCCTGGCCTCCTTCCCCCTTCCTGGCAAGGCTTGCTGTGTAAATGGTATCGACAAGTCATCCATAAAGCAGGAGCTGACATAAAAGAGGAAAGAAGCCGGGCGTGGTGGTGCACGCTTGTAATCCCAGTACTTGGGAGGCTGAGATAGGAGGACTGCAGGTGTAAGAAAGAAAAACGATCTTTTCTATCGAAATTATAAGGTCATATAAAAACTGGCCAGTATCCATTTTGTAACTTTTTGGTACACATGTCTATATGTATGCTCCACTATCGGAAATATAGGTTTCCTATTTCTCCTTTGTTCTAAAGAAAAATACTTGCCCAGTGGGAAACTAGCCAATCGGATTAGATTGTGAGGTCTCACCCCAGCCAATGGGGGATGACACAGTGGGCTAGGAGTTAGGAGGATAAAAGGGAGCCCGGACTGCCCGCGCTGTGGGCTTGCCCCGATTTTATGGTGTGCATGCACCCTTCTGCGCAGAAGTGAAGTACCATGCCAAGTTATTTTGAGTTCATGAGTCTTTATTGAATACTCCCCCTAAAATCTGTTTCTAACACAGATTTGTGGCCAGCCTCAGCAACTTAGTGAGGCCCTCAGCAACTTAGTGAGACACTGTTTCAAAATAAAATAGGGCTGGGGGTGTAGCTCAGAAGTAGAATGCTCCTGGGTTCAATCCCCAGTACCACAAACAGGAGGGAGGAAATTGGTACTAGCTGTATGTGTTATGGTCGTATTACATAAGGCTGTGGACTCTGGAGGGAGGATGGAGAGAGAAATAGAAAAAAACAAGAAAGGAACAGAACACAGGGTTTGCTAATGTCTTTCTCTTGGAACCCTCCTCGGCCAACAACACAGGTGGAAGATTTTAACTGGTTAAGAGCTGAACTATTGAAAACTAGCCAGTTCTATCTCTGAGCGTCAGCTTCCTTATCTACGAAACAAGAACAGTAGCAGGGACACTGCCTGCCTCCTGGGCGGTTGCAAGGATTAGATGGGAGCCCGCGGGAACCACCTGGCAAGGTGCCCTGATCTGTCACTGGCGCTGCACTAGAGAACAGGCTCAGCCAGCAGCAGTCCCCCTCCCGCAGCCAGGCCTCGGCACCTGCTTCCGCCTTTCCCACCTGGGTTCCACTCAGCCCTCCCCAGGGAAGGTCAAAGTCTGTCCTGGAAGATCTCACTCACCCCTAGTCTCCAATCAGTCCAAAGCTATGTCCCAACGACAGGGGTGTTTCTGAAAACAGAGGAAAGAAGGCCGACTTCCCCATCCCAGGCCGCCTTGGCAGGCTCTTTATTTTTATTTATTTATTTTTGGTACTGGGGATTGAACCCAGAGGCATTCTACCTCCCAGCTATACCATCAGCCATTTTTATGTTTTTATTTTGAAACAGGGTCTTGCTAAGTTGCTGAGGGTCTCACTAAATTTCTGAGGCCTGTCTTGAACCTGTTATCCTCCTGTCTCAGACTCCCAAGTACTGGGATTACAGGATTTGGCAGGCTCTTTCGCTCCCGAGAACCCAGAATTCATTCTCGGGACCCAAAGGGTGAGGCCAGGGGTCCCTGGATGGGCCTCCTATGTGCACCCCCACACACACACACAAAAGGGGGAAGGTAAGTCCATGGGAGGGACGCACTGCCTGGGATGGAGTGGTTAAGAAAACTGAACTCGTGTGTGATGAAGAGTCTCTAGAACCTCAACTCAGCCCAGGCCCAAACGCTTCCCCAGACTCATCTTGCAGAGGATGCGTGGGAAAAAGAAGCTCACAGCACTGACCCCGGGGTCTAGTCCTCGGTTTTCTCCATCTTTCAAATGAGCACAGTACACCAGATGCTCACTAGGTTCTTTCTGCCCTGACAGCCCGGGACTTCAGAGCTGAGACCGTGGATGTGATCTCAGCCTGCTCTGGAGAGAGGACCCAGGGAAGGGAAAGCACTTGCCTTAGGGGGTCCAGGGACAAGGCTCAGGCATCCATGAACTCCGAAACAGTACACACACGTCTTCTTTAGAGAGTGGTTCAGAGACAGCCTCATTCTCAAAAGGATTTAAGTGGATTCGAAGCTTCTGCTCTAAACTAGGAACGTTTAAAAAGTCTATTTGTGGTGTTTAGGAAGACTGGGACTCAGGCACTCTCCCACTTTCTTGGTGGAAATGAGAGGGTGCAGCTCTGTCTTAGTCTCCTGTCGCTGCTTTTAACAAGTAGTATCTTAAAGCAGCACACACGTATTACCTTACTCTTACGGACATCAAAAGATCTAAGCGTTCTGGCTCGGTCACTGGGCAGAATCACTGGTTTGGCTCCTTCTAGAGGCTCCAGAGATCAATTCCTTGTTCCTTCTTGCTTCTAGAGGCTGCCGGCCTACAGCCACACCAGTCTCCACTTCCATCTTCACACGGCCTGGTCCTGTAATGGACTCTCCTGTCTTCCTCTATACAGACTGCTGTGATTACATTGGGGCCACCTGGAAAATCCAGGCTAATCACCCCATCTCAAGATACTTAATCATACCTACAAAGTTCTTTTTACTATGGAAAGTAACATATTCACAGGTTCTAGGGATTAAGATACAGACATGGGGTGAGGAAATGCTAATATCCACCTTACCACAGCCGGTTGGGCAGGATCCACATTTTATTCATTCATTCATTCATTCATTCATTCATTAATTCATTCTTATGCTACTGGGGATTGAACCCAGGGTTCCTCTACCACTGAGCTGCATCTCCAACCCTTTTTATTTAGTTAGTTGTTTTGTTTTGTTTGGGTACTGGGGATTGAACCTAAGGGCATTCTACCTTCCCTCTATACCTCTACCCTTTTTACTTTTTATTTTAAAACAGAATCTCTCTAAATTGCTGAGGCTGGCCTCCAACCTGCAATCCTCCTGTCTCAGCCTCCCACGTACTGGGATTATAGGCAGGGGCTACCAAGCCCACATTTTAATAGTCATAGCCTTTCACCTAGCAATTCCATTTCCAGCATTTGTCCTACAAGTGTGACTGTAGATGTATTATAAAAAGGTATGTTCTGGATATCTGTTACAGCAACACTTACAATCCTTAAACCTGAAAACAGCCTCTCTTACTGAAAAGCTGCAGAAACACAAGTTAGAAATGTCCAAAGGTTCAATATTCTAAAAATAATGAAGTATATTCATGTTTGCTAAGAAGAAAAATTCTCCAAGTTACACTGCAAGGAGAAAAGCAATTTGAGATCCAATCTGCATAATATTTCATTTTTTAAAAAATACAGACTTGTGGGTATATGTGTGTGTTTTTTGGATCTATACCAAAAACATTGTTAATGGTAGTAACTGCTTCTTAGGTAAAAGGTAGTCGGGGGACTTGTATCCTTCATTCTGTACACTTCTGAAGTGTCATTTATTTTCTTATTTTTACCAAAAAAATGTGTGTCGCTTTTATAATTTAAAAACATATAGCCGGGCGTGGTGGCACACACTTGTAATCCCAGTACTTGGGAGGCAGAGACCGGAGGATCTGGGTTCGCGGCCAGTCTCAGCTACTTAGTGAGGCCCTCTGCAACTTAGTGAGACCCTGTTTCAAAATAAAGAATAAAAAAATAGGGCTGGGGGTGTAGCTCAGAGGTAGAATGCTCCTGAGTTCCATCCCCAGTACTGCAAAAAAAGAAAAATATGATGATCATCATTTTAAGCAAGAAAGGGACGGGTGTGGGGTCACAGCTCTGAGGTCTTCTTTGGGAAGCCAGATCGGTGTGAAGAGGAGAACCAGTCTCTTCTTTCGGCAACTTCAGCCCTACATCCTCCTGCCCCCAGTCCCCTCCTGGTAGAGGAGCTAAGAGGAAGGTTAGTTACAGTGGTGGCACTCTGGTGTCAGATAGGCTTGGATTTGTGTCCCAGGCTACCACTCACCGGCTTTGTGGTCTTGGGCAAGACTCTTAACCTCAGTAAACTCACTGGGAAATGGTGACATTCCTACTTACCTCATCAAGTCTGTCCATGTGAGGATTCAAATTACGCAATTAAGTATCAGCACAGTACTAGCACTCAATGTCTTGCAGTTGTTCTTATTAATAGTATTGACTTAGACAAGGCATAGGATCCACAGAAGGGCCTTCAGTTTAGTTCAACAAGCATTTTGGGGGCGGGTACTGGGGATTGAACCCAAGGGCATTCCACTTCTGAGATACACTCCCCAGACATTTTTAAATTTCTTTAAATTTTGAAACAGGGTCTTGTTAATTTGCTGTGGCTGACCTTGAACCTGAGATTCTCCTGTCTCAGCCTCCCAAGTACCAGGATTTCAGGCATGTATCACTGTACCTGGCTAACAAGCACATCTTGAATGTCTTGTGTCATCAGCATGGGGCGAGGGGGGTGGCAGGATTAATAATACAAGGCTGGGTTTCCAAGGAGCCTCAGTGTGGTCAGAGAGACAGTCACATAACTAAATAGCTACCATACAAAATAATAAGTATAATCTTGTGGGTCTGGGATGATGATAATGTTGAGAGGATTTATGTCTCTGTTAGGAGCAGGTGTTGTGAAGGCCCCCCAGAAAAGCCTGTCAAAATTTCTTTGGGCCATTCTGAGGGCTGGGAATGAATATCTAGATGGTAGTTACAAGGTGTATACATCTGTAAAAAAAATCCACTGATCTTCACACTTAACATTTTTACTATTGTCTATGAAGTTCTGCCTCTATAAAAATGTACAATAAAAAATTGGTACTTCATACAAGTGGGGGGAGGCGGGGGGACACTAAGAGCTGTGTGCATGTATGTTAACATCAAATAGATATTCATTGTGATGTAAGACTCCAATGCACCAATAAAAGCACGTTAAAAAAAATATAGGGGCCGAGCGTGGTAGTGCACGCCTGTAATCCCAGTACTTGGGAGGTTGAGACAGTGGGATCGCAGGTTCGCAGCCAGCCCTCAGCAACTTAGTGAGATCCTGTTTCAAAATAAAAAAATGAAATAGAGCTAACACGCACGCACGCACACACACACACACACACACACACACACATAATTTTGATAGACAGATATTCCCTTTGGCCCAAATATAATATTTTATATAAATATATTCTTTTCCCTTTGGCCAAAAAAAGCAAGGGTCACCGCCTGCATTCCCCTGGAATTCAGTTCCAAGTGGTGTGTGTATCCTTCTGGGGCAACTGTTGGCACTTCTTGCCAGATTCTTAAAGGAATTCGGGGCCCCTAAAATGTTAAAAATTACCCGTGAGGCCCTTCCCTAAAATGAGGACCCCTAGCTTCTGGTTCGGCGGGTTTGAGTAAAGGTCAGACCACTCTACAGAGCAGGGTTTCTGGGAATGGATTACAAGAGACAGAGAGGCACAAACATCTACAGAGCCGGTCACAAAGCAAACAACTACACTCTTGGGGGGGAGCAAATTCTGATAATTATCTCCAGTTGCTCTTTAGCTTACCCCATCCCCATAAAAGGCGTGGCATTTTATTGGCCCAGTGCCTTGGTCTGCAGCCAATCCCGAGGGGGTCAGCTGTGGCCACGCCCTTGTGGGCGGGGCTTGTCCCTCCTCCATCCCCAGGTTAGTGGGGCGGTGCCCCTCACCTTGGCCGCAGAAGTCTTCTGTGGTAGAGGGGACACTTACCCCACTGCTCACCTGATAAGCCGGGGAGAAACCTTAACCCACACTCTGGATTCCTTTGGGGTCTCTCATTCAGCTCCCCGGCTTGCAAACCGGAATTTCCAGTGTGACTGTCTTGGCAGAGTCAATGAGCAGCCAGGCCAGGAGGCTGGGGCCCTTTGCCACTGCGGATCTGCCCACGGGGGAAGGACAAGATTCCTGGTCCTCAGTCTCTGCCCTCGGAATGAAGCAGGTGGGAAGGTGCATTTCAGGGGGTGGGAGCTTCAGGGGCAGGGAATCCGGAAACAGAAATCCAACCCCTCCCTATCCTCTGATCTCAAACATCACCCCCCACCCTCACTCCCCACCCCCATGAAACCTTTCCACATCATTCTATCATTCACTCTCTGTTCCTTACTATATTTTCTTTTTATTTATTTTACTTTTGGTACTGGGGACTGAACCCAGGGGCATTCTACCTCTGATCTACACCCCCAGCCCTATTTTTTATTTTGAAACAGGGTCTCACTAAGTTGTTGAGGGTCTCATTAAGTTACTGAGGCTGGTTTCAAACCTGAGGTCCTCCTGTCTCAGCCTCCCAAGTACTAGGATTACAGATGTGCACCACAACGCCAGGCTCACCCTAGCTCCTTTTTTAATTTTTAATTTTGAAACAGGTTCTTGCTAAGTTGCTGAGAGTCTCACTAAATTGCTGAGACTGGCTTCGAACCTGTGAGCCTCCTGTCTCAGCCTCCCAAGTACTGGGATTACAGGCATGCACCACTGCGTCTGGCTATTTTATTTTCTTTATATACATTATTACACTGTGATTTTTTTAAAAATTTTTACTTGCTTATTTGTGACATATCTATCCCTCTTCGAATGGAAGATCCACGAGTGTGGAGACCTTCTGTTCTGACATTAGCAGTCCTTAATGACAGTAGCTGTTCCTGGTTGCTAGAACAGGGCCTGGCATCCAGTGAGTAAATGCTTATTAAACATTGGTTATTATTACTTTGCACATCACAGCAAACTTGGTAAGTAGTTATTATCGTCTTGTTACAGACAAAGGAACTGAGACCCAGAGGAGCTAGGTGACTTGGCCAAAATCATTTAAGTAGCAAGTGCCGTTGCCTGGGTTCGATGCCAGACCACGCGGCTCAAAGCCAGTGCACCTCGCACGATGCTATACTGCTTACTACAGCTCCTCCTTCCAGACCTGTCTCATCTCCCAAATTGACAGTTCCAGCAAGGATTCCTCTGCACTTAGACAAGAGACACGTGAGGAGTCAGAGTGTGGACGTTGTCTGCTGTGGCAGGATCCAGAAAGCCTGGCTCCAGGAGCAGGCAGGTAGGAGCACTCCCCTCCCGGGGGCTGGGGCTGGAGAACAGGCCTCCCCGGAGCTACTGGCCTCTCTCCTGCAAGGCCCCGCTGAGCCCCGGTTGGACGCAGGCTCTCTCGAAAGCAGGCCTCACCTCCGGACGCTCAAGTGAACTTCATTTCACGCAAAACCCACCAGGCACAGTGGTAATTAAGGAACTTCGCCCCAGGTGCTGTTCTAAGCACTTCACGTATTAACTCTCTGAATCCCCAAATTAGCCTTATGAGATCTGTACCTTATTATCCCCATAGAACTGATGAGGAAATAGAGGCCTGGGAGGCTAGACAAACGGCTCCAGGACAGATGGCTGGAGAAGGGTAAAGGAGGGTATAGACTCAGGCTGCCTGACTCCGGCTTTTAACTACCACTCTCCCTTGCATCTCAGCAATGAACTTGACAAGAAAAAGCCTTCATTTACAAAAGGATCCACTACTGGGTCGCTGGCCCATGCAGGCCTCTGGCCCCTAATAATTACCTTATGGACAGTAATCAGCTTCCCTCCCAAGTGTGTTCTGTAGATCGGGCTGTTTACAGGTATTAGGTGGTGTTGTTGGTTGTGGTGGTGGTAGTGGTGGTGTGTATGTGTGTGTGTGTCTGCGCACATATGTGCACGTTAGGGGTAGAGTCCATGACCAGTTAGATTTGGAACAATCTGGGTTAAGTGAAATTAGGCAGAATTCTGTACCACAGGATGTCTCAGGGCCTTTAATATGTGAAAGTACATCGAGCATTGCTAAGATAAACAAGGGCTAAGAAAGTAGCATTTCTTAAGTTTTATTGAACACAGAATAATGTGGAGTGGTGTCCCATGGAACACAGATTGGGAAACACTCGTTAAAGAAGCTTATTTGCAGGGAAAAAGATCATTTTTCCTGAGATCAGACAGAATTTTCTTCCCTTTTTCTACTTTTGCCTGCTGGGAAGAGAGGAACTTGTAGACACTCCCCAACTCCCTTAGGTTTTAGGGGCCTCTGGTGCATTTAGCACAGAGAGAAGGAAAAAGAATTCATTTGCTGAGCACCTACTGTATACCATCTCTGTGGTTGTGATCTAGAGTGCCTTTCATGATTCTCAAAACAGGCCTTTGAAGCAGCTTTTATTGTAAGGTCGTCTAATGGTGCAGATGGAAAGGGTATCTTTGGAGTCAGATAACTGTGGATTTATATTGTATCTTGCCATCTGAGAGCTTTAGCTTGAGAAAGCCACCTAACTTCTCTGTGCCTCAGTTTCCTCATTCATTAAATGGGTGATACAACACCCACCTCCTGAGGTTACCATGAGGAGTGTTCAGTTAGAGGTGACGCCCCCCCCAGCTTCTCCTCCTCCTCTTCCTCCTCCTTCATCATCATCTCTATTTGTGTGTGTGTGTGTGCGGTACTGGGGATTGAACCCAGGGGTATTCTACCTCTGAGTTACACCCCCATCTCTACTTTGTTTCTTATTTTGAAACAGGGTCTCACTAAATTGCGGAGGGCCTCGCTAAGTTCCTGAGGCCGGTCGCGAACCCGAGATCCTCCTGTCTCAGCTTCCCAAGTACTGGGATCATGAGCTTGCCTGGTGTCATCCCTATTTTACAGATAAGATAAGAAGGGTAAGTAACTTGCCTAAGGTCACTCAGCTATTGTGAATGAATGGCTGAGGTGAGAGCCATACGGGACTGCAAAAGCGCTCCTCCACCCCAGAATCGCTGAAGGAGGCCGGTGGATTGTCCTGGAGCTTGCGGATCAAGCACCGCTCCAGAACCATGGCTCACGTCACAGGCGACATGGGAGCGGGTCGGGGTTGCCCTCTGGGACTCAGGTCACACCACCCATGCAGGAGTGTTCAGACCCACTTGGCAACAGCATGCTTGTGTCCCAGGGCCCTGACAAATGAGCTGGAGGACTGAGGAGGCCCCAAGCCCGTGGGTACCCTCTCATGAGCCTCTCCAGGCAGGGAAGTCATCTTTCAGAAGCTTACCAGCTCCAATGGAGCATCCCACAAGAGCCGTGTCCAACGCACATGATGTACGCCTAGGAGAACACACAGCCCTGCACTGTCACGAGGCTCTTCCAAGTCCTAGCATGGGTAGGGATGTCTCAGCAGCTGCTGCAGGGGAGGGGGCAGCAGAGTGACAACACAGAGGCCAAGGGGCTGAGGTTCCAGGCTCCCACCCTGAATCAACAAAAGATGGTATTCTGGTGTTCTATTAATTAATTAATTAATTAATTTATTTATTTATTTATTGGCGGTACTGGGGATTGAGCCCAGGGGCATTCTACCTCTGAGCTACACACCCAGCCCTATTTTTTTTATTCTTTATTTTGAAACAGGGTCTCACTAAGTTGCAGAGGGCCTCACTAAGTAGCTGAGGTTGGCCGCGAACCCAGATCCTCCAGTCTTAACCTCCCAAGTACTGGGATTACAAGCGTGTGCCACCACGCCCGGCTTAAGAGGGTGTTCCTAAAGGAGGTTTGTATGTTGTTCTTCCATGTATCTTTCTATTTGGGAAAAAAAAGTTTGCTATTTGCTCCAATCACACCAAAGGGAAGGAAAAAAATTAAAAACCAATGATCTAGTTCTTCATTTTCATTGCACATACTGGGGAAACTGAGACCCAGTTGGGAAGGAAATGTCTTGGGTCCCAATGTTAGTGGCAGATGGGGACTAGAACTCACATCTCCTGACTGTTTACACCAGCCTCTCAAAATCAGAGTTGGAGACAGGCTATTAAAAATAATAATACTGATAAATGAAGGTGGAAACAGAGCCTCACTGTGTTGCTCTTCCCAGGCTGACTCCTCAGTTAACTGGAGTTCACTGTGTCCCTCCGCTCCCTGTTCTCACAGGCCAAGTGCTACAGGTCCAAACAGGCCCAGGGGAAGAGTGTCACTATGATCTCTCTGGATCCCCGGCCCAGAGGTTGCCCGTGACTCAGAGAAAACAGTGGCAGGCGCTTTGAGAACCTGCTCAAACCCCAGCTTAGCTAGTTATTATCTGTGTGATCTGGACCAAGCCACTTGACATCAGAGTCTCGTCATCGGCTGTAAAATCCGGGTAATATCATGAAGTTCACACACCATGAGGTTATTCTAACATGAGTGTGCTATAAAGATGAGAGGAAATGCACATTTTTAAAACCCTGCAAAACATATTCAGGCAACAATAGTCCATATTATTATTATTATTATTTTAACTGTAGCTGGGGTTTTTTGTTGTTTGTTTTTTTGATGGTACTGGGGATTGAACCCAGGGGCATTCTACCTCCAAGCTACACTCCCCAGCCTATTTTTCATTCTTTATTTTGAAACAGGGTCTCACTAGTTGTGAAGGGCCTCACTAAGCAGCTGAGGGTGGCCTCAAACCTGCTATCCTCCTGTCTCAGCCTCCCAAGTACTGGGATTACAAGCATGTGCCACCACGCCTGACTATAGCTGGGTTTTGATAAGATCTGAAGTTCTTATCCATAATTTAAGTGCATTTGACTTTCTGCACACCATATTAAGGCCAACTAATGCTACACATCCATCGACATGCCTCAGAGCGAGCTTTGCCCTCTGCAGACATTTCAAACTCTCCCTCCCATAGGCAGATATTCCTGTAGTGGAGTGTGATCAGCCCCAGCCTGAGAAGAGTGGTCAAGAAACTGGATCTCTCTAGAATCTGTTTTCTAGGTTTCAAAATAGCTCCCCTATTTAGTAGCAGACAAATGACTTCACCTCCCCGAGTCTCAGTTTTCTTATTTCTAAAGTGGAAATAATAGCCATGCCCAATTCATAGGCTCATGAGAATTAAATGGGGGTAATGTGTGTGAAATTATTAGTGCACTGGTTCAAGCTCGAAAAGTGGCAAAAAAATTATTAACTCTTATGATTTGGCCTCAGTTCAGCCCTTTCTGCCCATGGAAGGAGATCAGAGTGCTGGGTGGGGTTTCAAGTGACTTTGAGTGAAGTGTTGATTCTGTCACAAATTAGCCAAGTGATCTTGGGCATGATCTTGCCCTGCACCTCAGTTTCCCCCTCTGCAAACCAAGGGCGTTGGATTAGGTGAGCCCTCTCAGGATGCTGAATGAGGGCTTCCAAGAAGGCAATACAGGACTCCTGCGGTTTCTGGATGGCCCCTTCTTCCTAGCTGCTCTCTACAAAAGGAGGACCAGAAAGGGTCTGGGAAACACAACTGGCCACAGCCCACCATGGCCTTGGTTAAGAGAACTTCTCTAGAGATGCACAGTCCCAGCTTGAAGATCTGTGCTTGATGTTGGGAAAGTCACTTCACCCCTCTGAGCCTCTGTTCTTCCTTCTGTAAAATGGAACTTCAGGTGGTACCCAGTCTGCAATGACCACGTGAGCTAATGTCTGCAGAGCATACAGAGGAAGAGCTCAGTCAGAGAGCACTGATCATTCTTAATACCAGTTGCACAGACCCCATTGCTGGGCAGGGTGCTCTCTTAGAGCTAGACCAAGCACAAGGTGCCAAGCATCATGTCACCTGACAATAAAGCTTTTTATGAGCAGCCATGCTGGGACACACCTGGAGAAGTGTGTGCAGCCTCTGCATACCAATGGCCCAGATTCCTTCCCATGATTCCCCATCCGCCTGAAGGAGGTGACACCACCACCCTTCCCTGCCCTGCCCAGAAGACCAGTTCCACGGAGCAGGAAAGGACTGCAGACTATTTCTTGCCTGGTCCTCTACCCAGCGCAGGATGCAAGAAGGAGAAGTGACATTTCCAAGTCACCTCAAGCATTACTAGACCCAGGACCATATGGCTGTATGTGTAGGATTGGAGAATATCTGGGTTTGATTCTTGGCTTCTCAAGGGGCTGAAGGTTCTCACTGGACTTTTGTTTCCTGATCTGGAAAATGGAGAGACTAACAGAACCTGCTTCCCAGAGATGTTGCAAAGATTACATGAGCGTGTATTTGACATACAGCAAGTCCTCTGTAAATGACATGAATGCTCCTTGTGACCTTATACCTCCTCCAGTGCTCTCTAACTCTACCATACTGGAAACACCCAATGCGCTGATTTGGGGGTGTCTTTTCAGCTGTGGGGCTGTGTGGCGTGGAAGAACTGATCAGGTGTACAGTGGGGAGGCCTCACTGGGGCCCTGACTCTGCCTCTCCATGCCTTTCCACTATTCTCTTTCCATCTCTTTCTCTCAGATTCTGCCCCTACAACAGCACTATCCAATAGAAACATAATATGAGCCGCATATGTAGTTTTATTTTATTTTTTGTGGTATTGGGAATTGAATCCAGGGTGTGCTATCTCTGAACTACACCCCCAGCCCTATTTTACTTTTTTATTTTGAAACAAGATTTTGCTAAGTTACTGAGGGCCCTGCTAAGTTGCTGGCCTTGAACCTATGATCCTCCTGTCTCAGCCTCCTAAGTACTGGGATTATGGGCACGTGCCACTGCACCCAGTCATATATGTAATTGTAAATAGCTTAGTAATACTTTATAAAAAATAAAAAGAAATAGGGTAGTAGGGTAATTAATTTAATGATCTATTTTACTTGACCCAATTTGTTGAAACTATTATCAACATACAATCAGTATTTAAAAAATCATTAAGATATTTTCCATTTTTTTCTTTCATATTACATCTTTGAAATCTGGGTGGTTCTCCAACCTAGGTGTCCATCAACAGATGAATGGATTACAAAATTGTGGGATATACACACAGTGGAATTCACCTCAGTAAAGAAGAACAAAATGATGTCATTTGCAGGAAAATGGATGGACCTGGAGAACATTATGTCAAGTGAGATTAGCCAGTCACAGAAAGTTTTCTCTCATATGTGGAAGCTAGGGAGTCATCGGGATACAAGAGAGACTTTAGATAATTCAGGAGAGACTCCAGTGGAGCAACAGAGGGGGAGTCTAGGGGAAGATAGGGAGAGGGAGAATTAATGAAGGAATCACTTCCATTGACATTATGTAAAATGGGAATGTGCCAATGCCAATCTCAGTATCCTGTATGGGGAAGGAGGAGTGTGACAGGGAGCTGGGGGAAAGCCCGCCAAGTGCTGTGTGCATGTGTGTCACTATCACCGTGAACTACATTATGATGCGAGACTATAATGCACGAATAACAGTATTGAAAAAGAAAAAAGAAAGAAATCTGGGTGGTTCTCCCCCCAGAGTGACTTGTGCAATTATCTGGTGATGTTTTCAGTTATGGAAACCAGGGGGCAGAAGGTGAGGGTGTGTGTGTGTTGCTGGAAACTAGAGGCCAGAGGCCGGGAATACTGCAGAACATTCTACAGTGCACAGGACAGACCCTGACATCAAAGAAGATTCTGGTCCACAATGTCACCAGAGCCTGTTTTATATTTACAGCACATCACCTTTTGCATTAGCCACTGTCAAGTGATCAGTAGCCTCATTGGCCCATGGCTGCCTTATTGGACAGAGCAGCAATCTAACATAAAACATTTGGACGTGCACCTAGAAAAGTCAAGTTTTCTTAAAACTTGGCCAATTTCTTTTCCTGCTCATCCCTAAATAGCTGGCCAAAATACTTGTGGTTTGTTCACCAGTCCTTGGTGTGCTAAGGACAGGGCCCATCTGTCCCTGGCTGGTCAGACTCTTCTAAAGCCTCCCGCCCTCCCCAGGGGCACTGGGCCTGGGACAGACAGTGATCGCTATTGTTTTTTTCTGGGGAGACAATGCTGAGGGCCCTAATACCTGCCTGACAGGGCCATTGTGGCTGAAGGAGAAAAGGGCTTTGTCTGGACCGCAGCCGAGGAGCCTATGGTTCAATGGGGCCCTTTGTGTCTGCCCTGGTGAGTGGCCCCAATGCCAGCCTGGGGAGCCCCAGCCCCCTCCTGGAGCAGATGGGGAGC
Source organism: Glis glis (assembly GCA_004027185.1). NCBI lineage: Eukaryota > Metazoa > Chordata > Mammalia > Rodentia > Gliridae > Glis > Glis glis. The sequence goes on along the minus strand of PVJS01002301.1, from coordinate 46,974 downwards.
CTGAGGGCCAGAGAGGGTGTGGAAGGCCCTGCGCTGGGTCCCATCCCTCTCCACATCATACCACTGCCCTAAAACCCCAAATTCACCTGAGTCTGAAAAGCCCTGTCTCAAAGCACAGGATGAAGTTGGTCCTGGCCCTTAACCCTAGACAAGAGGACTCCTGGCCGGTACCCTAACATTTAGCGGCTCCTCAAATCATAAACACATAGAAAAATAAATGTATTAAAGAAAATATATATGCATCTATCTCTTAGGATCTGGGCACAGCTCTGACAACTGCAATTGTAAATTGCAATTTTAAATTGTAGATGTAAAAAGGTCAGGTCAGTAAGGGAGGCTACCTGCACCTGTGTTCTCAGCACGCAAATATCCCCCTCCTCCACACACATACACAAGTAACTATGTCAGCTGGGTGGAGAGATTAATTAGTATGATTATGGTGGTCATTTCAGAATATATGCATATATCAAAATATCTAAGTATATATATAATTTTTATTCATCAATAATAGCTCACCAAGTGTTGTGTGCATGTACATCCCTGTCATTCTGAACTTCATTATGATGTGAGATTACAATGCACCAATAAAAGTATATATAAAAATTTTAAAAAATACCTCATTGAAGCTGGAAAAATAAAAAGATCAAGCCAGAGGAGAACACGCTACATCTCTTGTCCTATGTCCTTGGAACAAAAGGAATTGAGTTTGAATGCAGTGTCAGTATGAGGGCTGTACCGTGGCCGGCATCAGAGTGGGCAGTGTTTTGCAGCACAAGGAGGATTTGTGCTGTAGAAACACTTAAGAGAAAAGGTAAATTCTCTCCTCAAATCCTCCTCCTCAGTTAACATGACATCCCTGTTTCTATGTTTTTTCATAATGAAGGAGCATTTCCCACTAAGGCCAGTTCCTGGATGCTCTGTGCTCCAAGTCATACTGGTCCTAAAGGGATTTACCTCTGTTCGAACTCTGGGTCCAGATCCCTCCAAAGTTAGGGGCAGGCCTGGTGCGCTTGAAGCCCAGCGGACTGGGCTGTAGTCTGCCGGCCCCGCCAACCTCAGCAACTTAGGGAGACCCTGTTTCCAAAAAAAAGGGGGGGGCAGAGTGTAGCTTGGAGGTAGAATGTCCTTGGGTTCAATCCTCAGTACCATTTTTTAAAATTTTTTAAAAAGCTACCTCCTCCAGGAAGTCAGTGACCAAAACTGCCAGAAGTGACCCGTTTTCTTAGCAGCCGTGCACCCCCAGTGCTAGAAGGAAGAGTTTCAGTCTATGATGCCAGGCGGCTTAGTGTGGCCGCAGACAGCCTGTACTTCATCTCAGTGCTTCCACGTCCCCGAGAGGACCCAGGGCAAGCCCCCAGACTATCCCATGCCTCAGTTTCCTTTCTGTGAATGATAAAGGTGTATACCACCTATGGTTCTCAAGACAATTAAGTAAACTGGAATTCTTCAGCACTTTGAATTCTGCCTGGTCTGTCACAAGCACTATGTGTTTTTATGGTCCAGGTCAGCGTTTTTCTAACTTGTTTTTACTATTACCCACAGAAGCAAAATACTTTCTCTCCATATATATACACATATATATATGCGTGTATATATACACATATATACACATATATATCCATATATACACATAGACATTAATGTATATACATATATGCATATGTATATATTAATTTGGAATATTAATATATATTAATTTGGAAAATAATATATAAGGTTAATATATAAGGTTCCTGAGGGACAAGGAAAAGTCTGACTCTAGTCTCCAGTCACTTCATTTCCTTTCAGTCAATTTACCCATTCACGTGACATAAATATATATTGAACATTTATTGGGAACTTACTGTGTTCCTGTTATCTACTAGTACCAGGCACAAATCAGACCTCTCTGTTGAATGAATAAGCCAGGGAAAGACAGAAGGACGGAAGGGAAGGAGGGAAGGAGGAGGGAGGGGCAGCCAGGTTCCCAGACCCCTTTGGCCCTGCACTCCGCACACTGCAGTCCCACCTGGGCGGGCAAGGCGCCCAGCCCCCCGCCATCCCGGGGACCGTCAACTCCGTCACGGGGGCCCCCCCTCGTCTCCTCCCCGGCCCGGGCGGCGGCTCGGTGCAGGCGCCCGGGGCGTCCGCACCCCACGAGGCACGCGCCCCTCCTCGGCGGAGTCGCCCCAGGTGCCGAGCGACTCCTCCCCGGACCCTCCCCCGGCGCGTCATCTCCCCACCCCGGGGCTGCTCGCCGCCCAGCCACGCCGGGACAAGTCGGCCACCTGCGCGGAGCGGGGAGCCGGGCGCCGTCCCGCCGTGGTCCCTGGCCGGGACCCATGGAGCTGCGGGTCCGGAACGGCAGCTGCGAGAACGGTGCGTGCGGCCAGGTGGGCGGGCCCCGCGCCCTGTCTCCCCGTCACCCTTCCCCTCTCCTCTCCTGCAGCGCCGAAGCCGGGAGGGTGGTCAGCAGGAGACCCCAGCCGGAGCTCAGCCCCGCCTTGAAGATCAGGGTTCTGGCTGGGGTAACCAAAAGGCGAAAAGGAGGAAGGAACAGATTGGGGGTATGGGGGGCCATTACTAAGGGGAGCAGGCAGCCTGGGAGGAGAGGTTCGGGGTTAGTGTATGGCTCTTGCAGATTTTTTTTTTTTTTTTTTTTTTTTTTTTTTTTACGGTACGGGGATTATCTGCCCATATCCAGCTGTCTGTCACCCAAGACAGAATGGAGAGGGGCGCAGAGCTTCCCCACCCCCAAACTCACGCTCGCCTTTTGGAAGTGGGAGGGAAGGAACCTCGGGGTACTAAGGAAAGATCCTGGGCTTGCATTCTTACCAGGAACCAGGTAGTGGACCAGGCCCTTCCCTGGACTATCTCATTTAATCCTCGAGGCAGCTCTAGAAGGTGGGTAGTGCTTTACTGCCCCCATTCTAGAGATGGAGAAGGGACTGCAGTGGGGAAATGGAATCTAAACCAGGGCTCCCGGGTCCTGAAACCTCTACCTGTGCTCCTGGCTTGGTCTCGTTCCCCTTTCCCACCTCATCTTGGAATTGCAGCCCGTGGGGTACCCCCATTTCTCTAACTCCTGCCCCTCTCCAGTGAAGCTTTCCAAGCCTGCCTGTTGGGTGTTGACTGATTGGTTTGCTGAGCGACCAGGCAGGCTATTTCCAGCCTCACCCTTTATCCTAGGGTATTCCTCTGTTCTAGCATATTCTGGAGGAGGAGACAGGAGTCTTCTACCCCAATACCCGGTTTTCAGAGGAGCGCTCCACTCAGAATTGGGCTTCCTTTGGCCGTCGACCTTCTCTTTTTCTTTTCACTGTAATGAGAGAATTTGGCTCCATGGAGGGTACTGAGCCCATGGGTGGCAGAGGGCCTCATAGTGACAGCCAAGCCAGCAGTGAGAACTTTGGCTCCACCCACCAGAGACACACCTTCAGGGAGCCAGGCCAGGGAGTGGGAAGGCTTGGCCTTCCTAACAGGAGTGGCCTCCCTGGCCCACCCTCTCCAAGCTCTGGCTCATTTCCTGGGTGCAGGGAACTCCCCGCTTGGCTCTTGGGCAAGGAGGCCTGAGCTGGAGGAACAGGACTGGTGGAGACAGAACCAGTCTGATTAGGAGCTGAGAGGATGGCTTCCTGTCTCATCTTTCCTCGATTGTGACACGGGCATTGGAAAGACAGGTCTCCTATTGCAAAAGACACATTAGATGTCTCCAGATGGGATCCAGACCCAGTGCTACCACCAGGCGTTTGTGTGACTCGAACAAGTCCCTTCCCTTAGTAGAGCCTCAGTTTCCCCAGTTGGAAGGAAGAGGGTTAGACCGACTGTTTTATAAGGTTCTTCTGTCCCTGTTTTTTTTTTTTTTTTAGTTGTTCTGTGCCAAGGAAGAAAGGCCTGCATCACCCTTTTCCTGCCCCACCAAGATGCCGCTCTGTGCTGTAGACAGGCCAAGGCTAGGGCCTTTCTAGATGCTGGCTGGGAGTTCTAACTTGGTCTGAGAATTGCCTGGTCCAGGATTACATCTTTGGCCCTGGAGCCTGGGCCTCTGCGGCACAGCTTGAAAAGGGCCTTGTATCTCTAGAGGTCGCCAACTCAAACGCCGGAGAGGCTGAGCCCATAACCAAAATGTCTGAAGGGAGCCAGAATTCTCAGGAATTGCAGAGAGCGCATCCTATCTCAGAGGTCCACTGCGGCTCAGCTGTAGCAACTTGTTGCCTCATGGAATGGCATCCCCCGGGCGGCACACAGATCTTTTGATTAAGTGTAGCCCCAAACCTGAATTGTCATGGGAGAGCTCCCAATTTTTAAATGTTGGCAACAGATTTATTTGTGTGTGTGTGTGTGTGTGTGTGTGTGTGTGTGTGTGTGTGTATGTGTGATTTGTTGTTGTCTGTTATGCTGGGGATTGAACCCAGGGCCTCACACATGCTAGACAAGCTCTCTACCACTGAGCTACAATCCCCAGACCTTTTTATTTTGTTTTGAGACAGGGTCTCTCTAAGTTGCCCAGGATGACCTCCAATTTGCAATCCTCCTGCCTCAGCCTCCTGAATATCTTGGATTACAAGCTGCTGCACCTGGCTACAGATTCCTATTTTAAAATAACTCTTAGGAGGCCAGATTAAGCCTATGCCCCTGCCCCTGCAACCTTCTTGACAGCGGGGGAGGGGTATGACCATGGGCTTTGGCATCAGATGCACTTGGCACCTAATGCTGGTTTCGCCACTTACTCCCAGTGCACTACCAGTGCAGCTTTAGGAAGATTACTGAACTCAGTTTCTTCACCTAAAAACCTGGAAATGGTCATTGTGCCTATTTCATAGGGTGGTTGTCAGGGATCCTCATGGAAGACTCCAGGACCAAGGACTGTGCGGACTGTAGCCCAGGGGACTGTTGATTATTCTTTGTTCTGTTTTATTGAACTCTCGCAGCTTAGCTTTTGGCCAAGGGTCTGCCCCTTGTGCCCAAACCCCTCCTTGTTGCATTTAGTGTTTGTGCCAGCTGGGCAGGCGAGGGTGGGCTGGCCCTGGGCCAGGAGAGCAGATTCAGACACTCGGGGATGCTAGGACTTGGAGAACAAACCAGAGAGAGTCTGCATGGGGTGGCGGGGAACCATTCCTTTTGTGGCCCAAAGGAGGCTCTAGCCACTGACCACAAGTACTAAAGGTGTCAGAAGCAAGACCTGAGAATGGTTGGTTTCCAGGAACAGGAAGTCACTGCTCAGTCATCTGCAGGCCTAGGAGGGGCTTCTAGCTGTCTCAGCTCATTCCCTCATGCTGCCTGTGGCCAGTCACCCATGGCAGCTGGAGCTTAGGGGCATGAAAGTAAAGAGGCCCCAGGTGGGATCATGAGCCATTAGAGACCCATGTGCCCGGAGGCTGAGAGGGGATTCCTGTGGAGGACAGGGGCTGGACTCAATGGTGCCTGAGAGCTTGCGGGACACTGCCTGGTGTTGGGGACATCAGTGTCACACATTGGAATTCTGAAGTCAGACAACCCATGTGTCCTTAAGCAAGGCACCTGGCCTCTCACTACCTCCATTGCTACATCCATGAAATGGGGACTAAAGGCATCGTTTATTTGACAAGTGGCTGCAAACATTTGGTACGCCCATGACAATAAAGTCCTTAGCCAGAGTAATCTCTTAATGAACAATGTTCACTATTATTTTTAGGTTAGGAGCCAGAGAGCAAGAGGAGCCCTGCAGTAGTGAAGGCAGGAGATCTAAACAGTGGCCAATTCCAACATTTTTATTCCCCCAGTGGTACTGGGGATTGAACCCAGGGGCATTCTACCTCCAAGCTATACACAGTCCTATTTAATATTTCTTTGGAAACAGGGTCTCACTAAGTTGTGAAGGGCATTGCTAAGTTGCTGAGGCTGGCCTCGAACCTGCAATCCTCCTGTCTTAGCCTCCCAAGTACTGGGATTGCAGGCGTGTGCCACAGGCATGTGGCTCAATTTCAACATTTTAAAAAAATATTTTCATTGGTTCATTGTAGTCTCACATCATAATGTAGTTTATAGTGATAGGACATACATGCACACAGCACTTGGTGAGCTTCTGCCTGTACCCTCCCCTTCCGCATACATGACAATGAGATTGGCTTTGATATTGTCACATATATATATATATATATATATATATATATATATATAACGTCAGTGGAAGTGTTTCCTTCATTAATTCCCCTTCTGCCCCCCCAGCACCAGCACCATCCTTCACTAGACCCCTCTGCTACTCCACTGGGGTTTCTCCTCCATTCTTAAAGGCCCTCTTATATCTCAATTACTCCCTGGCTTCCACGAATGAGAGAAAACATATGACCCTTCACTTTCTGTGACTGGCTAATCTCACTTAATGTTCTCCAGGCCCATCCATTTTCCTACAAATGACATCATTCTGTTCTTCTTTGCTGCGTAGAATCCCATTGTGTGTATATCTCATAATTTTGCAATCCGTTCATCTGTTGCTGGGCACCTGGGTTGGTAAGTCCAACATTTGTGAAGCATGCACACGCGCACAGCATGACTCTCGCCATGGTCTTCCCCTCCAGGCTCCCTGGTCCACCTCTACTGCTCCTCCCAAGAAGTCCTGTGTCAGATCGTCAGCGGCCTCAGCCCTGAGGTGCCCAACAATGCCACCCTTACCAGCTGGCAGGAGAGACTCAGGAAGAACTATGGCTTCTACATCGGCCTGGGCCTGGCCTTCCTGTCCAGCTTCCTCATCGGCAGCAGCGTCATCCTCAAGAAGAAAGGCCTCATGCGACTTGTGGCCATGGGGGCCACTCGGGCCGGTAGGATCCTTGGGGCAGGGGGAAGAGGTCCAGGGGAAGCCAGGAATCCAGTCTGAGAGCTTGGCTTCAGATGGGCACTAAAGTCTCATTGCCAACCCTGTTGAGACTCTCAGCTGTCAACAGGAGACCTTCCTTAGTAATCATTTCCTGAGGACCTGATGACATGTGCACTGGGGAAAAGCTTCAGGATGGAGAATTAGATGCTCAGGCCTGGTTTGACTTCTTACCAGCCTTGTCATCCCAGCTAAGTCGCAACTTCTCCCGTAAAGCAGTGGTATAGACGCCTCTGCCCACCGCCTCAGACTCTCCTGGTCCCTCACTCCCTGTGCAGTTGAGCTCCCCAGGGACTACAGCACAGTTATCCAGTCTCTGTCCACAGGGACTTGCTTGCTTGGAAAACAGGATGCGTGTCCATGAAATGGTTCTTGAGAGAAGGACTGAGGTGTAAAAGAATTCATTCATGGAATCTTCATTTATCGCATACCTGCTGGGCTCCAGGTATGACGCGAGACATGGGGATAGCAGTCAAGTGGGAGATCAATAGGCGATTGTCCTGTGGTGTGTTAAGTGCCATCATGGGCAAAATACAAACTACTGAGGGAAGTACTTGGAGGGGCATGTAAAGCTCAGACTTGGACGGGGATAGGGAAACTTTTCCATAGAAGGTTATCTTTCAACTGCTGCCCAAATAACAAGGGAAAAGGGGAAAAAGGAAGACATACTGTTCCAGGCAGAAGGAACAGCATGCACAAAAGCTCAGAGGTGAGAGAATATGAGTGGTACCTGGAAGTAGCTCAGGTCAGCTTCTTCCAGTGGCTTCGTCCAGTGATACCTGGCAGCAGCTCAGGTCAGCGGAGCATGGAAGGATGTAGAGCGAGTACCGGGCAGCTCATGAAGGGTGTTATCAACTCGGCCGAAGAGTCTGAATGCAATAGTCAAGTGGCTGAGAGGTTTCGGGCAGGGGAGTGACAGGGTTTGATTTGTGTTGAAAAGGTCCCTGATCTCTGGGTAGAGAATGGATTAGGACACAAGGCTGGAGGCTGGGAGACCAATTAGGTGAGCAAGAGGACAGACATGGGCCTGCAAAATGGCGCTGGGGATGGAGACCAGCGGTGGATTCCTAAGAGAGTCTTGGGAGGCAGAACTCCCTGGCGCAAGGGGAGGCTAAGAAGGAGACAGGGATGAATCAGGCTTCTGACTTGAGCAACCAGGGAGAGGAGGGCGCTACTTTCTGAGATGAGGAATGGAGAGGGAGGAGCAGGTGTTTGGTAAGGTGATGTGTTCAAGTTTGGACATGTTCAGTGAACATTTCGGCAGGACATTGCACCGCGGAAGCAGAGCATTAGGGTTCCAGTTCTGGCTCCTGGATTCCTGGTGATCGGATCCTGGGCAAGAAACTTATTTTTCTCCATGCCTCAGTTTCATCATTTATAAAATGGGGATAAGAATAGTGCTAGCCTTGTTATTCAGAAGATGTGTACAGGTTGAGTGTTTCTTACATGAAGTGCTTGGGACCAGAAATGCTTGGAATTTCAAATTTTTTCAGATTTTGGAATATCTGCATATGCTTAATGAGATATCTTGGGGTTGAGACCTGTCTCAACAACAAATTCATTATGTTTTATATATACCTTATACACATAGCCTGAAGGTAATTTTATATGGTGTGTTTAATAATTTTGTGCATGAAACAAAGTTTCATGGTATGGAATTTCCCACTCAAAGTATCATTTCAGCATCCAGTAAGTTTTGGATTGGGGAGCATTTGGGATTTTGGATTTTAGGATTAGGGACACTCCACCTATAACATATTTAGAAAGATGCTCAGCCTAAGCTGGGTGTGGTGGTACACACCTGTAATTCTAGTACTTGGGAGGCTGAGACAGGAGAATCTCAGGTTCGTGGCCAACCTCAACAACTTAGAGAGGCCCTCTGCAGCTTAGTGAGACCCTGTTTCAAAACAAAAAATAAAGTAGGGTTGGGGTGTAGCTCAGAGGTAGGATATCCCTGGGTTCGATCCCCAGTACCACACACACACAAGAACATGCTCGGTGCAGAGTAAGACCCAATAATGGTGTTGCCGTTATGTAAGGAGGTCCCACAGAGCGCAGGTGTGCTCCGCAATGGAAAGCCGGGAGGCGAAGGGAGGAAGCTGGGAGCAGTGGCCATTGCTGCTCTGCCCTTCACTTCTGGGCAAGTGTTTCAAAGGCTAGAGGCCTCCCGAAGTTCCAGGAAAATGTCTTATGCTCAGGGAAGAGCAAGGGAAGTATTGACCATTCAGAAAGATAACTTCCCTAGAACCCATATTTTCCTTCAACCCACTACTCCAGTATCTTCTGAAACTTAAAAAAAAAATTTTTTTTTTGGCGGTACCAGAGATTGAACCCAGGGGTGTTCTACCTCTGAGCTACACCCCCAGCCCTATTTTTTTAATATACTTTATTTTGAAACAGGGTCTCACTATGTTGCGGAGGGCCTCACTAAGTAGCTGAGGCTGGCCACGAACCAGGATCCTCTGGTCTCCACCTCCCAAGTACTGGGATTACAAGCGTGCGCCACCACACCCCGCCAAAAAAAATTTTTTTTTTTAGTACTGGAGATTGAATCCAGGGGCACTCTACTATTGAGCTACACCCCCAGCTCTTTTTATTTTTTTTCTTTTGAAACAAGGTCCCACTAAGTTACCACACATTGACCTCAAAGCTGCCACCCTCCTGTCTCAGCCTCCCAAGTACTGGGATTACAGTCCTGCACCCCTGCACTCGGCTGAGATTTCAATTCTTAGAGTAAAGTGCTCTCAGAGTTTTTAACATTTCAGGGAGATTCTGACCCCTTTAAGAACCTGTTGAAAGCGGAAGATCGTCTCCTTTCACAAAAAGCAACATATGATTTTTGGATTTTCACAGAACTGTCTGAGGCCCATCCATCCTCATCATCAACACTAATAATATTGAGGATTGACCATGTGCCGGGCCCTTGACAAAGCCGACACTATTTCTGACTTTGTGGAGCTTCCGTTTTAGTGGGGAAATGGCAGAAAATATATGCATCAATGGAAATGATAAATGATGGGTGCTATGAGGGAGAAGAGCTGGGTGTTATGAAAGAGAATACCAATGGGAAATAATAAGGGGACCAGGAGGGTGGATTAGGGGAATCGGCATTCAAAGAGAGACGGATTTTGGCAAATGCTGGCAGGAAGAGTGTTCTAGACACAGGGAACGGCACATTCAAAGGGCCGGAGGCAGGAATGAGCTGATGGTTTTTGAAGAACCAAAAGGAAGGAGAGCAGAGGCAGGAGGTACATTTGGAGAGGTGAGCAGGGCCGAGGTTAAGCTTGTTAAGGAGTCTTGTTAAGGTCTTGGTAAGGACTCTGGTCTTTATCTCACAAGTAATTGGAAGATGCTGGCCAGCTATAAACTGAGAAGTGGTGCGATCTGATTCACATTCTTTTAAAAGACCACTGGCAGCCATGGAAGGAAGAGATTATTAACGGGAAAAGGGAAGAATGGGAGTAATCCCTTGCCGTTGTCCCAACCTGGACCAGCGATGGTGGCCCTTTGAGTAGGGTGACGGCAGCGGACACATGTAAGATACTTTTTGGAGATGGAATCGGCAGGCTGGGCAGAGAGGAGCGTCGGGAGCAATTCCCTGGCTTCTGGCCTAAGGGAAGTGCCACTGACTCCGTGGGCTTCACTTGGCGGGTGGCTGGGGAACAGTGAAAATCATCCATTTAGGGCAAAGATTGAGATGTCTACGAGAGATTCAAGAGATTTGACGTCAACTGTTGAATATACATCTGGGCTCAGAGGAAAGGTTCAGGCTACAGGTATGAAGTAAGGCGCCATATATCGATGGCATTTAAAACTTTGGTAATGGATGAAACCACCCAGGAGAGGAGCTAGAACCAAGTCCTGGGGACCCCTTAGAGGTCCAGGAATGAGAGCAGCGTTAGGAAAAGAGCCCAGAGGAAGCGTGGCCGTGTTTTAACTTTGTGTCCATTCTCTCCTACAGTGGACGGCGGCTACGGCTACCTGAAGGATTCCATGTGGTGGGCTGGATTTCTCACCAGTAAGTTGGGTCTTTTGCTACCGATAACAGCATTCTACTGATAGCAGGGGTGGAGAGGAGAGAGGGATGGACGGGGCATTTCTGTTTCTATTGTAGAAAGAAGGACCCGAAGGCCAGATGGCTAGGAATAACCAGGGCAACCTTGACCTTTTAATCTCACCTCAGATTACTTTCTCAACCCCAAGTCAGGCTTCCTCCATGAAGCATCTCCCCCCAGAGAGGTGTGTACAGAGCTGGTAAAGACAACCGTGTGTTTTCCCCACTCTCCTTGAAAGACAGGATGATGGTTTCCCAGCCTCTTGGCAGTGGGCTCTTGGATTTCTACTTGGTAGAAACTGGGGTCCCAGGGCAATTTCCCCACTCCATGGGCAATTCATTTGTTGGCCCCCTTAGCACATGGCTGCTCTGCCGCTTCAGATTTGCACACTCACACGGTTCCCCCCACTTTCCACCCCCCTCTCTGGCTAGCAAACCTGAATTATTTTAGGTGGAAACTAACACCTACTATTTATAAGCCCCTAAGTTGGGGTCTGATCCTCGCTCTGGCCAAAGCAATCACAGTGACCATCTGCTTTCGAAGGGGACACCCAGGCTGCTGTCTACCAGCAGAGAGACAGAAAAGGCATTTGCAAGCATCTGCAGACTGGAACTCACATGGGGGCAATTCAGGCTCCTTGGGAACATCAGACTTTTCTAACAACCTGCCTGTTGGTTTGGACTGCCCCTAGTTCTCACTAGGAAAGAGAGATCCATGAACCGATTGGTACCCAGAGAATCAACAAATGTAACTGTTTCTTTATTTGATAATTAATGCTATCTAGAACTTACCTTAAAGATGTAGACCTAAAGCCAGCTGTGGTGGCGCATGCCTGTAATCCCAGTATTTGGGAGGCTGAGACAGGAGGATCACAGGTTTGAGGGCAGACTCAGTAATTTAGCAAGGCTTTCAGCAACCTGCGAGACCCTGTTTCCAAATAAAAAATAAAATCGGGCTGGGGGTGTAGCTCAGAGATAGAATGCCTCTGGGTTCAATCCCCAGCATCACCAAAAAAAAAAAAAAAATGTAGACCTAAACACTGGCAGTCCCTGGACACAGACTAAACCATGCCTAGACTAGAAACTGAGAGACATGACTCTATCTGAGGACATGACTTCTACCTCCAGCATCTCAGGTGGCCATGACTCTGGGCCTTAAACTTGCCATCTTGGAAAGGGAAGGATTTGGTGAGAGAAGTCAGGGACTCTCCAGGGAGAGAGCAGAAGGGTCATCGGGATTCTAAGGAACGCTGGTTGGGGTTCTAGGGATGGCGGGAATGAAGCAGTCTCTACCCAGATTCATCCGGAATGGAGGTGGCCCCTTGGAGTCACATGACCCTCTCTTCTCCCTTCACTTCCTAGTGGCCGCTGGAGAAGTTGCCAACTTTGGGGCCTATGCATTTGCACCTGCCACCGTTGTCACGCCGCTGGGAGCGCTGAGTGTCCTCATAAGGTTATTGCCACCTCTCTAGCCATGTCTGGCTCTTTCCTGTTTGTGGTTTGTTGTAGCCTGGAATTGCCATGTGGGATCAACTGCCACCTGGCATTCAGGGGCCTCGGGCTGTCCCAACCCCTAGAAAGATGCAGAGTGCTGTGCAGAGCTCTAGACGCTTGGACTGTTTGCTGCCACTGGCCCCAGCATCCCCTCAACTGATGGGTCATAGAGGGGCCTTAGTAGCTATGTTATCATGGGCAAGTCACTCAACTGCTCTAAGCCTTAGCTTCCCATCTGCAAAACAGGGATGCTGACAATACCTACCTGAAGGCACTATTCTAAGGACTAAATGAGATAAGGCACAGAAAGTGCATCCAAGAATTGGCACCAAAGAATAACTATGGCTATCATACATGGAGGACCTACTATGTGCTAGACATTCTAAATGTATTCTGTGTATTAACACATTCAATCCTCACAGCATCCCCACCTGAGCCTAAGGGAGTGAAGTTAAGCAACTTGGCCAAGGTTCCAAGTGGCCAGACCTGGATTCCGACCTGGGCAGTCCAATACCAGAGTCCAGGTATCATGTTGCCTCTCGAGTCAACGCTCAACAAAGGAATCATAGTTTCTAAAAACAACTGATGCTAGATGTGGGGATATAGAACAGAGGGAGAACGCTTGCCTCGCATACCCAAGGCCCCAGGTTTGATTCCCAGCACTGAAAAAATGAATTACTTACTTAGATAATTACTAAGTGGGTGTGCCTTCCACCACCCTCAGTCCTCCTGAGCTACAAGCACAGAGCCAGCTCCTCTGTGGGGTCCTAACATCCCACTTGAAGGAGGCTTTGAATATTGGGCTCACCTTCGAATCCTGGCAAATCCCAGCCAACCACACCCACTACATGTGATTTTCTCTGTTGTGTTTTGCCATCTTGATGACAATTTTGTAACATTTGCACAGTCAGAAAATAAACAGAACCAGGACTCACCCTACACAACTGGTCTAACCGATTGCACAGCTGATATCACTGTGACACCACCATCGCACATCTGATAAGCTTGCACATTCCCACTCCCGGAGAGTTGGGAGCAGCATGAAGTCCTCTGGCGTGTGACCCCTGCCTGTGCGAATGCCACCAGGCAGGACATTGTAGGAAAAATGTCTTTGACCTTTTTAGAGGAGAGAGAGGTGACAGACAAGAGGACTTAGACATCAGTGTCGTCTCTCTCGACACCCTGCAGCAGGATGTTTTGAGTCTATTTGGGTCCCAGAATGGCCAACAGCTCTTGATCCTAAACTAGTGCCGCCTTCATAAAGAAAGAGAAGCAAGCCCCACTCACATCCCCGGCCGCCCGATTCCCCTCCTTCTTTCCCTCACCTTTGAATGGAAATCATGTTACCAAGGAACAGCAAGGAACTACAAGTATTTTGCCCAGGAGAGGGAAGACTGGGAGAATTCACGCGGGTCCTCTTCAGCGAGGTGCAGTGGGAAGCCCATCAGCTTTATGATGAGAGAGAACTTGAGCTCAAATTCTGGCTCCACTACTTACCAGTCATATGATATCACCAGGTCATTTTTTTCTTCCATGAGACTCATTTTTCTCACCTATAAAATAGAGATACTATATTTTACTTCACAAAGAAGTGTGAGATGTTAGTGAGACAATAAATGGAAAGTTCCTGGCACAGTACCTAGTAGGGAAAATATGGCCAAGACGTAGCTTCTACAATTGTCCTTGTGGTTGCTAATACTGACACATACAAGTGGAAGAAGAAACAGATTTGTTCTGTACAATTTAGGAAACAGCAGTGAAACAAGGAGTAGAAATTGCCAGGTGGTGTATTTTTGGTGGGTAACTAGAATGAACCTAGAGTGAGCTCATTTGACAGGAGTGAGCTCCCTGCTACCAGAGAGCTGAAAGGTATTTCATAGCAATACTAAGAGGAAATATGTTCACTGAGTAAAAAGTTAGACAACAGCATTTTGAAAGACTCTTCCAACCCTTCGGTTTGGGGCTGCTTTTCAGTCTCAAAAATGAAAGAAATCTACATTAATTTCTATTCTTCCAACACACATGGTAACCCTCCCAGAAATGAGTTTCTAATTTTAGTTTATTTGTGGGGATGGAACCCAGAGGTGCTCTACCACTGAGCTACATCCTCAGCCCTTTTTGTTTTACTCTGAGACAGCATGTGGCTAAGTTGTCCAGGCTGACCTCAAACTTGTGATCCTCCAGCATCAGCCTCCCTAGTAGCCGGGATTATAGACTTGTGCCACTGCTCCTGGCATGAGTTTCTATTTCAAACATTTCTGGGAAGTCTAGAGAAGACCTTCCACAAGAAAGAGTACTGAGTTTGGACCTGCTGTCCTCCTGGGTACTTACTCGGCCCTTGTGTCTTCAGGACACTGGGACAGGCACAGCCGCCCTAACCCCTGTCTCCTGTTTCCACTCGCAGTGCCATCCTGTCCTCGTATTTTCTGGGGGAGAGCCTGAACCTGCTGGGGAAGCTGGGCTGTGTGGTCTGCGTGGCCGGCAGCACAGTGATGGTCATACACGCCCCCGAGGAAGAGAAGGTGACCACTGTCGTGGAAATGGCTTCCAAGATGAAAGACACAGGTAGGCTTCCAGCCCGGGGAGCAGAAAACACGGGGCACACGTGTGGATGGTCTCATTGGCTTCCGACCATCTCAGGTGCGGGAGAAGTCAAGCTAAAGAGAGTAAGTTGGGCAGGTACCTGTTAGCAAGGCGAACTTAGGGGCTCCCTAGCCCGATGTACCTTGGCACCATTTACTGTTTATTATGTTCCAGGCACAGTTCTAAATGCTTTATATGTATTATCACACTGAATCTCCCAAAACAACCCTACAAGGAAGACCCTATTATTGGTCCTCTTTTACAAACGAGGAAACTGAGGTGCGGGGGTTTTAATAACTGGCCCACTTTATTAAGAAGTTTGAAGCTGGGCCTGGAAGCCACACGTCTGATTCTAGAGCTGCCTCCCCCTGTGGTGTGCCTGGGGCCCCAGAATCTGCTCGCATCCTACGCAGCTGAGGTGGTCTCTGTTCCTGCCTGCCCGCAGGGTTCATCGTGTATGCTGTACTTCTGCTGGTGTTCTGCCTGATCCTCATCTTCATCATCGCCCCGCGGTATGGGCAAAGGAATATCCTCGTCTACATAGTCATCTGCTCTGTGATCGGGGCCTTCTCCGTGACCGCCGTCAAGGGTCTGGGCATCACCATCAAGAACTTCTTTCAGGGGCTGCCAGTCGTGCGGCACCCGCTGCCCTACATCCTGTCCCTCATGCTGGCACTGTCCCTCAGTACTCAGGTCAACTTCCTCAATAGGGCACTAGACATCTTCAATACCTCCCTGGTCTTCCCTATCTACTACGTGTTCTTCACCACGGTGGTCGTCAGTTCCTCCATCATCCTCTTCAAAGAGTGGTACAGCATGTCTGCCGTGGACATCGTGGGCACCCTCTCTGGCTTTGCCACCATCATCTTGGGGGTGTTCATGCTCCATGCCTTCAAAGACTTGGACATCAGCTGGACCAACTTGCCCCACATGCACAAAAACCCAACCCCAGCCCCAGCCCCAGCCCCAGCCCCAGAGCCCACCATCATTCGACTGGAAGATAAGAATGTCCTTGTGGACAACATAGAACTCGCCAGCACCCCCTCACCAGCAGAGAAGCCCAAAGTATTTATAATCCAGTCTTAACGTTTGGGATACATGAGTGAGGGGATGGGCCCAGTGGTACGGCCCGACCTCTGGATTTCAGAACCACCTGGTTGTCGTCGGCACAACTGGTGTCAGTGGGCTGTCTTTTCTTAGGATGTTGATTTATACCTCATGACTGATTCCAGGAGGAGAATCCCTACCCAGTGAGTGGCGGTGGCAGAACTTCCTGGAAACACAGCTTCGGTGACCAAATACCCTAGTTTACATTGGAGCCAGCAGGTGCCCCAGGCCTCCCTTCCCTCTGGTTGCCTCGGTGCCATCTCTGTGTCAGGAAGAAGATAGAATCTGACCCGTTGAATGTAGTGCAGTCTAAGAACTTCCCTTAGATATGGGTCATCAGGAAATCCTGGGCACCAATTCCCCTTCTGAGACCGAATCACCAGACCTTAGCCCAAGAATGAAATAGAGCTGGCTCCCGGAGGGCCCGAGAGGAACTTGGCAGCCTCCCCCTCCAGAGATGACAGGTGCACGCCAGTGTAAAATATCCTGTTGTTTTTCCATTGCCTCTTGGAGACAGAAGCAGGACCTCAGCTGACCTTACTGGGAATGCTCCCGGATGTCTCAGGGAAAAAAATATCAGCAAGCCCGTTCTCTGAGCACTCCAGCTGTGCAGTCAGCATGGTGGTGTCCCTCCACCACTGGGGCGCCACCCCTTCCCTCGCTGTGTCCACCCCAAGGAGGCGGTCACCAGAACATGCAGGCAATAATCTCAGAACTTGAAACAATGGCGAACAAAGACGCCCACAGCCAAGTTCTCCTGACCAAATCCAGCGTCCCATTTTGCCTTACTCTGGAAACAGAACAGCAACTGCTCTGCTTTTATAAGTGTTCCAGCTGTGGGGCTGGAACTCGGCCAAATGCACTTTCCTTTTCTTCAAGGAATCAACCAAAATATGATTTGGGGAGGTGGAGAAAAGAGCGAGGAGCAAAGTCAGGGTTTGGCAAAAGGTAGTCACGGGCTCTCTGGAAACTATGGGCTAACTTTTGGGTTTACTTTGGCGCCCAACCAGGAACTCAGGTTAAAAGGGTTCTGGGTAATTTCTGTTCTGCGCCCTTAGAGGCTCGGCCAGGGGGATTAGCTTTGAATCTCAAAGACCAAGTGGGGGTGCAGGCTTGGCATAACGTGCATTCTGGCTATGGGCCAGATCGCTACTGAGTCGCCAGTTCCACTGATGAGCTGCCCACCCTGGGAAGCAGCATGCTGTAGCTACCCCAGCAGTTAGCTGTGGAGGCTGCCTTTGGTCCCCTCTCATGTGGCGAGAGGCATCCACTAAACAGAGCAGCTGGACAGATATAATTGATATCCCTCCCCCTCTCCTCTTTAAGCTGCGTGAACTTGGGGGTTGGTCCAAGAAAAGGAAGTGGGACAGCCAGTTTATCAGAAAGAGGGAAGACTTAGCTGGGTATGGTGGCGCACGCTTGTAATCCCAGTACTTAGGAGGCTGAGACAGGAGGATTGCAGGTTCGAAGCCAGCTTCAACAACTTAGTGAGGCGCTCTACAACTTAGTGAGAACCTATTTCCAAATAAAAAAATATAAAATAGTCTGGGGGTGTAACCAGGAGGTAGAAGGCCCCTGGATTCCATCCCCAGTAGGAAGGAAGAAAAGGAAGGAAAGAAGGAAGGAAGGAATGCAGGGAGGGAGAGAGGGAGGGAGGGAGGGAGGGAGGGAGGAAGGAAGAAAGGAAGGAAGGAAGGAAGGGAGAGAAAGAAAGAGAGACAAAGAGAGAGAAAGAAAGAAATACTTGAACCTCAGCCCCCAAGTTTGTGCTCAACTTCCCCTGTGAACCCCCTGCCTATGTGCTGTGTTTACATCTCTTGCCCCATGTGTAGCCAAGCCCAAGCCAAACTCTTGCTGGCCTTGGAGCGCCAAAGTCTCAGCAGACCAACAGGCTGGCTCCCTGCACCTCCAGCCAAATCCCCGGTTTTTAATGAATGTGGATTTCTGTCTGTAACTAAAAAACACTGGATCTTAACGGAGTAAGCGAGGGCCCTGACAATGTGAACTACAGGGTCAAGAATAAACACTTGGGAGTATGTTTACTTGATACCTGTGTCTTGACCTTCCTTGAACATGGTAGAATTAAACTACTTCCTCTGGTGCTGGGAGGCCTGTCCCCAGGCTCTGAAAGAGCATGGCTATCAAGAAAAGCCCTCCAGGGCCTGCCTAATTATGCCTTCACTAGAGGGGCAAAAGTTGTTTTTGGAATAGAATCCATTGAAGACAGTTCATTCCTAGTTAATGTCTGAGCCCTCCCTGGGCATTAGGCATAGTAGGTGTTCCATGTGAATTCTCTCTTTAAATCCTTACAAATCCTCAAGGTAGATGCATGTTTATCCCAATTTATATGTGAGGAAAAGGGACTCAGAGAAGTTAAATAATTGCCCAAGGTCACATAGGCAGGAAGAGTCAAAATTGATATCTGCTTCTAAGCCGAAATTTAACCACCAGGCCCAAGGTGTCTCCCCAAAAGACCAAACTTGCGTCTTCTTGCATAAACTGATATTACTTTTTTTTTTTGCGGTACCGGGGATTGAACGCAGGGGCGTTCTACCTCCGCGCTACGCCCCCGGCCCTATTTTTTTATACTTTATTTTGAAACCGGGTCTCACGAAGTTGTGGAGGGCCTCACTAAGTAGAGAAGGAGAGAGGGACAGGGAGAAAGAGAGAGAGAGAGAGAGAGAGAGAGAGCTGAGGCTGGCCGCGAACCCGGATCCTCCGGTGTCCGCCTCCCAAAGTACTGGGATTACAAGCGTGCGCCACCACACCCGGCTTCTGATATTACTTTTTTTCTTGTGATCTGTGATGTCTCCTCATCTGAATATAAGATCCATGAAAGCTAGTCTGGATTTACTGCTCATCCTTAGTGCCTAGCATACAGTTGGCATTTTTTTAAAAAAATCTATTATTGAACGAAGGAATAATATCAGTCCAAACAGTTGTTCCTTGCCCAAACTCTACTGGGGACCAGTTTTCAACCCAAGGCATATCCTAGTAGGACCCTGGCATGGTAAGCTAAGCGGAACAACTCCAAAAGTGACGTAGTGAACAGTCTCTGAGCACGTGTCCTGTGGTGGGTACTGCCAGGTCCTTCCCCATAGAGCACTTTCTAGGTAGGTATTTGTGTTAGTCAGCTTGCTGTTACTATAATAAACACCTGAGATAATCAGCTTATTAAGAGAAAAAGATTTATTTTGGTTCACAGTTTTGGAGGTTCCAGTCTGTGACAGGTTGACCCAGTTGCTTTGGGCCTGTGTTAGGCAGCCCAATAATGGCGGGAGAACATGGTGGAAAAAACCACTGACCACATGACTGAGAAGCAAGAGAGAAAGAAGAGGCCGGGGTCCTTCAGTGGCCTTCCCACAAGGCCCCACCTCTTAAAAGTTTCACCATCTCCCAGTAGTGCCTCCCTATGGAGCAAGCCTCCAACTCATGGGCCTTTGGGGGATATTTAAGATTCAAACTCTAGCAGTATTATTCCTATTTGTATGCAAAAAAAAAAAAGACTCAGAATTCTGGAATTTTTCTAGGCTCATACATCTTGTAAGTGGCAGAACCAGGATTTGAACCCAGTTCTGTCCAGCCAGGCTTTCTGCATCATACTGCTGACCAATCGATGACTGTCAACCCAGAGACTGGCCAGCAGGGTGGATGGAGTGGCTAACTAAGCAGGCAGAGGTGTTGGGTGGGGACTACTTTCACGAGCAGGCACGTTAGTAGTGAAAACAGTTGTGTTTAGATACCTTTCGTGTCCTTAGGCTACTTCATAACCATGAGAGGCTGGAGAAGTGTAATCAGGGAGCAAGGACCCTCTCCCAGGCTTTCTGTGGAGATGAAATAAGATAGTGCACAGACAGGAGCTTGCGGTGTCTCACATGCGTTAAGTGTGCAGTATGTTTTCTTCCTCTCATTGTTTTTATCATTCGATCTCTCTTAGAGACCCTCCAGATCGAGGTAGGGGTCACATGAGAGAATGAGGGTGGATCCTTCTGTGACCTGGGAAGCACTAACAAATATGAGCTGTGTGATCACACAGGGCACTGGAGTCAAAAAGTATACGCAACCTGGCCCTGACTATACCTGCATACCCAGCCAACACTTGGCAAGTGTCTCCCTTCTTCAAAGTATCATCCCTAGCAATAAGATGAGGAGGTAAACTGAGGCTCTCAGCTGTCTTCTAAGAGCAATAGTGTAGGAGGAGAAGAAATATATCAGAGAATCCCCAAATCATTCAATCCTTTAAAGATCCAAGACCCAGTTGAACTAGACCAGCTCCCGTCCTGGTGCAAAGACAACCAGCCCCCTCTACTGGCCATGGGAAAACCTGGGGCTTTGCTGTGGCTCAAGTTCAACTCTTAGGGTAGGCTAGGCAGATGGTCTTTGTGGGAACTCTTCATAGAGTGCATATCAAGGATCCTATCTGGTACAAACAGGAGGATGTTACACACACACACACACACAAAAGAGTTGCTGAACCAAATAACATTCTAAATGACAATTTGTTTTAATTAAATACAAACAAGAAAAAAAAAGGCACCACGGCCTGTTCAAGTATTTTGCATAGATGTACAAATATTGTAAACAATTAATAGGCGGATAAGAGAGAAGAGGATCTGTTTTCCATGAAGAATCTCCCAAATAAAAAGAAAATTCACATTGCCCTGGATCCCTAACACGTGCGTACACAGCGGGTGGTTCAAGAGGGTGCTCGGAGGAGGCTTTGGGGAGCTGGCCTTGGACTGAACAGACCCTCTCCTGAGTGGCTTCTCTAGGGATGGGGGACCTTTCCAGTTGGCATTCCCTGGGCTTGCTTGCGTGTCCAGCAGAGCGGCTATACACACATTCAACACAACCACTGGCTTTAGAACTGGTCCCCAATTTTAAAAATGCAAGTCTTCCATACCTTCTGTCAAACAAGAACAAACCAGGATAGACCTAAGGGGAGACTTCATTTAAAGGAATTCTTGAAAAATGGCAAAGGGGTTATTGTAACAGGAGAGGGGACAATTTCAATGCAGAGAACATTCAGACTATAAAATCTGCAAGAGTCTTAGAACTGAAGCTGAAGAGGACTTTTCTTTTGCAGGGAAGTCAACAAAGCTAAAAAGAATCTGAAGCAAGCGGGTAGTTGTAACTGGGAGCCAGGAGCCCAGGCTAAAACCACCAAGAAGGGAGAGGGGTGCTACCTTCCTGAGGTTTGCATTTTAGAGAGGGCTCCAAAGCCCGTAAGAAAAACATTGCAGGGCTGTAAAGCTGGCAGGAGCCTAATTTGGCTTCTAAAAAGATTTACATCCTTCTCCAGCTGAACAAAGAGTTGTTGACTCAACAGACCACACTTCCTCCCCTGCAGATCCTGGGCCCTGACCTCCCGGTGGCCCCAGCCAGCACACACCTCTCCGTTTCAGACCTTCCGAAAGAGGCTTGGACAGAGACACCCCTTGAACACGGTTCTTTCTAGCCATGCTCACTCCTTCCAATAAAAGAAAAGGCCTTTTCTGCCTGGGCTTTGGGATGCCTGCAGATTTGGGGTAGGTGGGTCTGAGCAGTCTCCCTATTACAACAGTCCCCCTCCTCCTCTCCCTAAGAAAATATTCTCATTCCTCTTCTTGGGATAATTGTTTGGAATAAAGTCCCTCCTTCCCCAAGTCCAGATGCATTTGTCTTGGACACCTCATAGCAGTACATGGGGCAGAGGAAGGGAAAGGGGGGACTTAAGGGGTGCAGCCCCCCTGGCCTGCAGGAAAACGGCTCCCACCTTCCCCAACAGAGCCAGGAGTGAACTGGTAACTAGAAGCAGAGGCTGCCAGAAGTTTCTATCCAATTCAAAACTTGCACCATCTTCCAGTTCACAGTATAAAGTTATGGGATGGAGATGGCTTTCAAATAATGAAAAGAAAAAAAAAGGCAAGAAAACCACAACCAGGTCTCTTTCCGGTGTGGTTCCAGGGATGGTGGATTTGGGGTTTGAAAGGCTCGTGCTGTCACCAGGGCCATGGTGCAGTCACTTCCAAGTGGCTGCCCTCCTGGTGTGAGGGAGAAAGGCTGCAGAGCCCAGGCACATCTAGGCTGCAAGGGCTTGAGGGAAGTTTGTTCGTCTGTTTGCAGAGGAGAGCACCGCCTTTTCTGGGCTCCAGCCTCGCACAGGGGGCGCCTGGTGTAGCACGTTTAAATGGAAGACTGCCCTCTGGCTGAATCGGGCAGCAAGAAGGTGATGAATGGACATGGGGCAAGGAGGGCTCATGTCAGGGAGTCAGGGCCCGAAGATCACAGCTACCCTGAGGGAAGAGAAACGCGTTTTCCTGAGATCTTTCCCAGCATACCCGATGTTTGTCCCCAGGTGCTCATCCCACATCTCCCGCTTTTCTATAAACCCGAGAACGTCAACTCAGCACCTACTGTGTGCAGAGAATGCTAAGGACGCCCTGGGGTGGCAGTGGGCAATCAGCTCAGCCTCCTCTTTGCACTGAGGTTTTCAAGAGCAAGAAGGTGGGGAGGCCCCTAGAATGCCCTCAAAGGAGTGCACAGCAGACCTAGATGCAGGTCCAAGAGTGAATAGGAAGACCCTCCCCCCACAAGGAAAACCAAAGCTCTGGCCCTGCGGCCACCCCGAGCCCACACTGGTCAACACTCCTGAGATCCAGGGCAGGAAATCCAGTGGCCACCATGAGGCAGGACCCCGACTCGTAGGTCTCAAGCACCTGGTTGCCAGGAAGTCAGGACTGCTGAGGGTCCACTTGCAAAGCACCACGTCTTAGAGTGGGTCTGAGGGGGAGAGGACGGCAAGGGCACAGAGCCAAGAGAATGCAGAAGGGGACACAAGGGCGACCAAGAATGAATCTCAACCTTTGGCATCACGGCTCAGAGGAGGCCCGGGCCCGGTGCTCCCCTGCTGTCTACATGGTCTATGAATAGTACCTGTCTGAGTCAGAGTGACCCATGTGAATAAGGGGACGCAGGGGACTGGGGAAGGTAGGGGGGCTTGACTTGTCACATGCAGCCACATCTCCAGGAGCTGTCACCTGGACCAAGCCCTGGGCTGGGTCACAGCAACAACTAGTTTGACCCTTCCTCGGTCCCTAAAAGCTAAAAGGGATGGGTACGGGCCCAGCCTCTGTCCAGCCTGGGACCTTTGAGGGAGACGGAAGCGATGGAAAACTCCACCACGGGACCAGGATGGATGGCTTCTGCAAGCTAAGCCCTGGCCAGAGGGGCTGAGCAGGACTTTCCCAACCAGCTCACCAGCTCAGCCCGCCCCGACAGCTGGACTCACCCACCTCTGTGCGTCCCCTCCCTCCCCCGGCTGGGTATTGCACAAAACAACATTTAGAAGCCATCGGATGGTAGTCCCTTCGTGCTTCTGAGGAAGCACTGAGCGAGGAAGGGAATTTCAGAGATGTGGTGGTTCCAGGAGGAGGGCGGCAGCTGCTCAGAGGCGGCCCGGCGTGCTTCCTCTGGCCCCGTGGTCATGGGTCCGCTGTGGTGTCTGGAGTCCTCAGGAAAGTGAGAACCGTCTAGATGGGTCTAGATTTTGGAGCAAGTCACCCCCATAGCCTGCTGTGATCTGTATTGAGGCAACTGTGGAAAGAAAGAAGGGAGGGAGAGACGTCAGCTTGATGCCGATCGGTGGGATCAGTGGGGAGCTGTCCCCTCTCTTTTGACAGCTGGGAAGGACAGATGCATCATCCGCTGAGAAGAAAGGCTTCCTGCAGAAGTTTGGTGGTGGGGCTGTTCACCCGGACCATCAGCGACATTGGCCTACATCGAGGGGCATGGTGGGTACCCCATCTCGGGCTGATGAGTCACCCCTCCCCTCCCACCCCACTTTCCTACCAAAGCGGTAGCTTGGTCCACAGATAGTCTGGTGCCTTGTGGAAATACGGGGTTGCCAGCTACTCATCCTTTCTCACCCAGCTCCCTGGCAAGCTGGGAACATGTCGGCCACAGAGAAGAGGTAATGAGAGGGGCCCACTGCACACAGCCTAGCATAGACCAGGCGGTTGTTAGACATTAACTGCTGTTTTTGTTTTTTGCGGTGCTGGGGATTGAACCCAGGGGCATTCTACCTCCAAGCTACACCCCAGCCCTATTTTTATTCTCCATTTTGAAACAGGGTCTCACTAAGTTGCGGAAGGCCTCACTAAGTAGCTGAGGCTGGCCGTGAACCTGCGATCCTCCTGTCTCAGCCTCCCAAGTACTGGGATTACAAGCGTGTGCCACCATGCCCGGCCTGCCTGGGTCTTTAAGCCACCTTGGGGGGCTGGCCACTGCTGTGTATCACTGCTTTCCTACAGACAAGGAGGTGGAGACTTGAGAGGCCCTGGCTCAGGGTCACTCAGCTGGCCAGGTGCAGATGCAGGTATGAAGCCACTGTAGCTCAGGCTCCCAGGCATCACCTTTCACATGAAACTCTAACACCCCATCACAATTTAAGGGACAGTCAAGCTGGCACCAAGAAACACTCAACGCCAGTCCCTGGCTTCTGCTCTGGAAGTTCAGTGCAGACAGCAGGAAGTGGGAGCTGGTTTCTCTCAACCACACACTTGTCCACGGTGCCCTCGGCCACTTCCACAGACTCACCTTGGGGGCCGGTGGTACCAGAGGCAGGGCTGGCTGCAGGCCAGCAGCGGAGGGCAGCGAGGAGGCACCGCCTGGCCCGGGAAGAGCTCTGCGGCCGGGCACAGGGTTCGCAGGGAGTGCCTTCTGGGGCGGCCGAGGCCTGGAGAAATCCTGGAGGGAGAGCAGCAAGCCTCACTTCGAGGGCAGAAGGACCCGCTCGGAAGAAAATATTCCTGATTCTTACAGATCGGAATCACATGAAAAAAGGTATATACCACGTGGCCCCATTTTAAAAGAAAGTGTGTGTATGTGTGTGCGTAATGTGTTTATATGCCTGTCTGGAGAGCATGCTGGCAAAATCTATTAAAATTAGAAATGATCGTCCTCTGATTTGATCATTCTACTTCCTAGTATCCATGCACGTGAGAGAACTCGGTGCACAGATGCACAATGACACTGGTGCTCCTTGCTGTACGTTGTGACAGCAGAGAGACTATAAATAACCAACATCCCATCAACAGAGAAGTAACTAAAGTTATAAACTAATATATGATATGGCACTTAAAAAGAATAAAGTGCACCGACATGGGCAGATGTAGAGAGATGATTAAGAATCACTGTGAAGTAAAGAAGGCCGATGTACAAGCTGCAGAGGGTAGTTTATATAACACAGATCGCCATGACCCCCACCTAATATAAATGTAAATAAGCAGAGAACTTTCAGGAAGGATACAGACCACACTGATAACAGAGGTTATAATGAGATGGGGTGCCAGCGGGGGTTGGGGGTCCAAGTGAACATTCAATTTTTTACCAAGAGCATATGTGTACTGTCTGGTAATTTAAAATAAAACTTAAGCTGGGCATTGTGGGACATGCCTATAATCCCAGTACTTGGGAGGCTGAGACAGGAGGATCGCAGGTTTGAGACCAGCCTCAGTCACTTAGCAAGACTCTCAGCAACCTAGCAAGACCCTGTTTCCAAGCAAAAAATAAAAAAGGGCTGGGGGTGTAGCTTGGAATAGAATGCCCCTGGGACTCAATCCCCAGTACCAAAAAATAAAAATAAAATAAAAAATAAATTTTAAAAAGGAAGAAACCTGATTTTTTTCACATGGGATGTCTGTGAGTGTCATAAAAGGGACTTTTTCCTTTATGTGTCAATATCACCTTTACTTTTTGTCACTTTTCAACAGGGCCTTTCCCCTGATTACCCTACTTAAAGTCACAGCGACTCCCACCCAGGCAATTGGCATTCCCACCCCTTTTATCCTCAACGACTTCTTTTCACGTCACTTATCCCTTCTAACACATATAAGTTATTTACTTATTAAGTTCGTTTTCCTGTCTCTCCACCCTCCTCTAGGGTGGAAGCAGGGGCAGGGTCCTTATCTGCTGGGTTCTGAGATATCTCAAGCTTCCAGAACAGTGCACTCAACACATATTAGATGAAGATATTGTGCTAGTTGAATTTCTCAAAAAAATATGTATTTCTGTGCAAGTCAAATTTCTTGAAATAAGTGCATATTTCTTTTGCAGCTGAAAAAAATATTTTCAGGGGCAAAAAATGGGCCATCGCCAAGCTGGTGGGCTTTAAGAGAGAAGCCCATTCCTTGATTTGTGTCCCTTCCTAGGAGGGCCACTAATGAGCATTAAAATGGGCGAAGGCAAGCGTACAGAGAGGGCAGGAGCAGCGCAGACAGCCAGAGCTTTCTGCAAAAAGCTTCTCCTTATAAAAAAACAAAAGAGCAACAACTAGAGCTCAGAGGACAGAAGAACAGCAAATTCATGCACCAAGAAGCCATGATCTCAGCTCTATCCCTCCCTGAAGGACAAGGTCACTGCCCACCCTGCCCAGCCCAGGACTGCTGCTGGAGGCCAGGGTCGAGACCCTCTAGGGAGAGTGACAGCCGGGTGCAGACATCAGGTTGCAGTTGGGAAATTGCAAACTGAGCCACTGGGGGTTGCTGTCTGGACAGGAGCCTTATCAGCACGTCAGCACTGGGCCTCCCAGGGCAGCGACCTGTCACCACATCTGATGTGACCCAGCTTGGCTCTCCCCAGGGGCCTCCTGGCACAATTTCCTGGAACAGTCACAGTCCCCTCCCTCCAGGGGTGGCATTTCCATCCACTAGGCTGCACCAGGGCGTCACCTGCGGACCCCTATCTGCAATGGAGCCTCAAGTCCTATTTTCTCTTGCATGAATTTCTCATCTGCTTTGCTGGGTCACCCCTGCCACCCCACTCTATGCCACCTCCATCTTTCTTCAGGACCACGTTTAAACCTTCTGACTAGTATACCCGCTTGCCACGCGTGGGCCTTTCGTTTTCTAAAGCTTTTTTACACTGAAGTGTAATATCTTCATAGGGGCTGTCTCCCATCAAAGCCTCCTTACCAGTGAGTGGTCCTGGACCAGGAAGGCTCTCTCCTTCCCCACCCCACAGCCTGCTTGACTCCTGCTCTTCCTTCATGCCCCACTCATCCTTCCCAGTCACTCTCTCTGAGCAGGCTGTGCCTCTCCTTCACGCTGCTTTCCGCTGTCATAACTACAGGGACCCAAGCCTTTCCCCTGCAGAACGTGGACCTCCGTCGCTCACCATCTGCCCACACACGGCAGAGGTTTCAGCTGCAGCCCTGGGTGGTCCACACCAGAAGGGGCGGAGCTGAGGTCTGGCCTGAGACTAGAGATGGGGAGGGCGAGACCAGGGTTCAAGTCCTGGCTCCTCCACTGTCCCCTCAACCCTGTGAGACTCAGCATCCTCCATGAGAAACGAGGACAGCATTAGCTCACTTCTCGGAATGGCTCTGAGGAGGGAGCGTGCTGGCCCCATCTTATCCCCGCAGCCTCCCCTCAGAGCAGCGGCCTGTCCTTGGAGAAACCCCATCAGGGCCTAGGTCTGGAAGCTGCGCTTGGGATCCGTGTATGGGGACACCTGCCTCCAGGCTTCTCCCACCTGGCTGGACTCCTGCTGTCCCTGACGCCCCCCGCCTGAGGGTGACACAGGGTGAGGAGGCCTGTGACCTCTGAACAGGCCTCCAGTGTGGCTCTGGAGGAGCGATGGTCTGGACGTACTATCTCTTCCCCTCCCCGCACCTCTACCCCATCACCCTGTCTCCAGGTGGTCACCGTCTCCCTTTCTCTCCTATGAACCAAGTTGTGCATGCCCCCTCCAAGACTTCATATGTTGACTCCCTGACTTCAGAATGTGGCTGTACTTGGAGAAAAGGTCTTTATAGAGGTGGTTAAGTTAAAATGAGGCCATTAGTGTGGGCCCTAATCCAATCTGGTGTCCTTATAAGAGGGAATTTGGACACATAGAGACATTAGGGATGCACAGAGTAAAGGCCACGTGAGGATGCAGGGAGAGGGCGGCCACCAGCAAGCCAAGGACAGAGGGCTCGGGAGAAGCCACCCCACCAACACCTTGAGCTCGGACTGTGAGAAAATAAACGAGTGCTGTTTAAGCCGTCATCTGTGGTACTCGTTACAGCAG
Source organism: Glis glis (assembly GCA_004027185.1). Lineage (NCBI taxonomy): Eukaryota > Metazoa > Chordata > Mammalia > Rodentia > Gliridae > Glis > Glis glis. Next base: position 18,856 of record PVJS01002301.1, on the reverse strand, counting down.
CTCTGGCAGCCACATACTCTCCTACCTCCTCCTCTCTTTCTCCCCCTCTGTCCTGCTTTCTTCTCCTCCCCTCTCTCCCTGTCAATCTTTCCCTTCCCTTTGTGCATAAATATTTCCCTTAAGTCCTGCCCCACACATAAAGAACAGAGAGAGAAATTTCACAGCGGAGAACCAGTTATGATGCCCCAGCTCTGTCAAATCATCACATTGCCCTGTGCCCCAGAGAGAGACCTTCCAAAGCCTGCAGCTGACCCCACAGTCCTTAGGATGAAGGCAGCCTGGTCCTCCTGGACCATGCCCAACAGAAACAGTATTACCCAAGGGGTCACACCTAAAACACACAGGTAGGTATCCGAGGTACACCTAGCCACCACCCCAGGAGCAGTTGGGTCTGCGCTGAGGCCCTTCTGCCAGATGGTGCGGCTGGAACCATCAGTGCACAGAGCACAGGGTGGACAGGCTGCTGGGCGGGGGGCTCTGTGCTCCTCCGTGGGTATCAGAGATGGGGAAGAGCCTAGACCCCACTCTCACCTCCCAGAGGTCTGCAACCTTTGACCCCCATCCAGAGCAAGGCACTGGAGTACAAAGCTCAGTTAGACTGTACCTGTCAGTGGGAGATGCTGACGGGTATAATTTGGGGGGACAGTTAGAACGATGGGTGTGTACTGAGCTCCAATGTGAGGGGTCAAGGAAGGCTCTTGGGAGGAGTGGCATCTCAAAGTGCGTGCGAGGGGGAAGAGGAGCTGGCCAGGCAGGAGTGTGCCGCAAAGAACACCACTTGCATGACCCCAACGGGAGAAGGGCCTGGGGAACTGAAAGAGGCCAATCTGGGGTGGAAGGTAGGTAGTGCTTATCATAAAATAGGGCAAGCGGGGAGGAAAAGCCGTGCGGTTCAGGGGCTTCTGGGGTGTGTATTTCCCCACACTTATTGCTCTCACCCTCTGTGAACCCCCAGGGTGCCCCTGAATGCAGATAAGTCCATCTTCGCAGTCTCTGTCATTACCCACCACAGGTGGGTGGCCTTTTACAGTCGATGCCCCTAGCCTAGAACTGCTGAGAGTCCGCTTACCTGGGAGAGGTTGCAATTTGGCGTAGGGGGCACAGGCCGGCTTGGGGGAGGCCTCCTGGATGAGTCCTTTCTCTCCACTTGAGACCCGGCCCCTGGGGAGTTTTTAGCAGCCCTGTTCAAATGGGCTAGCAATGGTGCAGGCGGGGAGCCACCATGCAGATAGGCTGGCGGGGGCCGGGGAGGGGGCTGGGAGGGCTTCCGTAGAGTTTCAGGGGTGTTGGTCACCTGTATGCACAAGACAAGGGACACCTAAGACAAGGAATCCTCAATGCACTTAAAAACTCGGGGGGGGGGCCCAAGGGTAGGACAGATATGCTGACCTGTTAAGCCCCCTAGGATCCCAGAGGTCAGATGCAATCTTTAAAGGCACTAGGGGGCATCAGACCCAATTGACATGTCTCTCAAGTCAATAAAATGACTTTGATGACCAATCCCATGGACCCAAGTAGGCTGTAAAAGAAACCCAGTAGGGTCCCGAGGGATGAGGACAAGCAGCCAAGCTCAGCGGTGCAGAGCTCTTACCTTTCGCTTGCCCTGTGGCGTCTGCAACTTGAAAGTTGGGTTGGCATGGCCAGTTCCACTGTTCTGAGACACTCTGAAGGGACAACTGGAAATAAGGAACAGGGGAGGGGCAGAAGATGAGATGTTCAACAAGAGGCAGTAACTGAGTCCCATGGACTCAAAATGGCTAACTAGCCGCTAAGTGTTCCCAAGTGTGCTCTGGAGGCAGTGAGGCTGGGCCTCTCAAACCCCATCTCCTCAGCTATGACACTTGTGTGTGGCCGATGAAGAACTCCCAAGCGCAGACAGCTGGCCTTACAGAGAACAGGACTTTTCCAGCACCTTCTCTTCACCTTTTCCAGCACCTTCTCTTCACCTTTTTTTTTCTTTAAAAGTTTTGGTACTAGGGATTGATTGAACCCAGGGGCATTCTATCGTCAAGCTACACCCCCAACCCTTTTTATTTTGAAACATGGTCTCACTAAGTTGCTGAGGTTGGTCTCTAACCTGCAATCCTCCTGTCTCAGCCTCCAAGTACTGAGATTACAGGCGTGCCCTACCACACCCAGCTCTCTTCACCTTATGAAGACCTTTCCCCAGTAAGGAGACACATAATATCAACCAATCCTCTTCAGGCATGGGCCCAGAAAGGCCTGGGATTTAAAATCCCCTCAAGAACAGGTGTAATTTCATAGAGGACTCAGAGAATATACATCTTCAATATCCAAAGGAATTAATTCCTTAGGAAAAAGTTGGTCTTTGTCTGTGTTGAGGTCTAGCCACCCCTGTCACTGACTTGGGCTTCTTTGGTACCTCAGTTTCCTGCTCTTTAGAATGGGGAACAAATCAATTAGGTAAAGGATGGCAAATAGAGTTTATTTCATATTCCAACTTGAATTGGTTGGGGGCGTTCTGCTGAAAAGGATTAGAAAGTGACGACCAGGCTCAGTAGAGATGACTTAGTAGAGTAAGATCATGTAAGATGATCTTAGAGTAAGATGATCTAAGATCTAAGTAGAGGAGAGTAAGATCATCTAGTAATGTCTGCCATGGTCACAGAGCATGACAGAGGGGAGAGGGCGGCATGTGTCTCGCATCCACCTTCCCTGAGTTAGACCCACCACCACCACCTCTTTTACCAGGTGCTGCTTACAGAGAGCTGAGCCATCCAGATGTGGACCCCAAGTCATTCACGGCACCCGGTCATACCTGAACTGCTGCCTGAGCTTGAAAGGGAGGGCTGAGGGCTTGAGCTGGCCCAGTTTGTAGTTCTGTCTGTAGCAGTGGTACATCAGCACAAGGACCGCCAGCACAAAGAAGGCCGAGAACACGCCGGCTATCACAGGACCAGCACCTTCCAGAAACAGCCCACGTGGGAGAGTTAGAAGCTGTTTGAACTCCAGCAAAGCAATGTATTCCTGATTCTTCTTCAGACGCTTGATCGGCCTTTACTTTCTATTACTTATTCCAGCTTACAAATTATGAAGAAAATTACATGTTATGTACTACTAGGATACCACTGATGTTAGCTTAAAGAGCCAGATCAATTCACTTTGTGCAGATCTTAGAATGTGAAGCCCCTACTGCCACTTCTGTGTAATTGAAGAGATTCTCTGTTAAGGCAAGCAGTTCAAGCTCTATTATGATTTGCTACTAGTTTTCAGCCTGAATCATGACTTCCTGGACACAAAGCAAGAACACAGAACACTGAGAAGCACAGATTGGTTTCAGACTAGAATTCTTACCTGTCATCCACAATTTCACATTTCAGTTCATCAAAACTGCCACAGTGTTCTTACAAATTGTGACAGTACAAAGTACATTGACACTAATGAAACACTAGATTTATCTATTCTAGTTTCTTCCTTGGAAGATTTTATTCTTGAAAACAGTTATTTGCTATTATTAAAAGAAAAGGTTTCAAAACTCCAGAGCTAGAGTCCCTAGATTTCCTCTAAAAAATTTAAAAAATTCTGAGCATTGTTCCTCACTTTAACCTTTGTTCATCCAAGGAAGTCTAAACCACCACAATGTGCCCCAAGTTAATGTTTAAGTGCCCAAAGAAGGACTAGAACCCACCAATCCCCCCAAAGAAGCATGTGCATATTCAATGACCTACAGTCTCTCTGAATCTCACAGATTCATCTCCTCAGTAGAAGGACAGACTGAGCCCAGTCCCCACATCAGCTGCTGGTCTCGGCCACCCCCTCCCCCACTGGCCTCTCTTTATCTTGGTTCCTACAAAATCAGGAGGATGAATCAGACTCAAGGCGGACACTCTGCAACATGCACACCCCACCCACCCTGTCCCCATGATGCCCACCCCCTCACACTCACTCTCAGGGGGCATGGGCCCGCTGTCCACGCTGCCCCCTTGGCCGGGCGTGTCGCAGAAGGGTGGGGCCCAGCCTTGGAAGCAGTGGCAATGCTGGTTGTTGTTGCAGACCTGGAATGAGGGGAGGGCAAGGGGTCAGCACCCTGCAGAGCTCTGGCCCCCCACAGCCACCCCCCTCTCCACCCCAGGACGCCACTCCAGCTCTGAGAGCACATACCCCATGACCGTTGCACTTCTTCCTGCAGCTTTCAGTTTCAAAGAAGGAGGTGTTCCTGCACTGCCCCTCGATGCAAATCTGCAGTGGGGAGGAAGCAGCCATCAGGACAGCAGAAGGGACACTGGTCGGGAACTAGGAGACTGGGGCTTTGCACTTAGAACATATGGGAACCAAAAAAGGCAGCCCATTTCTGGCCACTTATTACAGTTGGAAATGGAAAGAGCATTATTAATATTATTATAATAATTATTATTATGATGATTAGGCAGAACATCACAAATATTATGAAAATATTATACCCAGCAATTATGATATGAACTCGATGTTATATGTTATTACCATGTTTGTTAACTGTTAATTACTATTCTATTACAGGTACCAGTTTTAATCACTTAATCACTTAAGTTTTTAATCACTTAATGATTAATGATTTGGGCAGTAGTCTATCCTGTGCCAGGAACTATACCATGTGCTTCATAGGTGTTTTTAAATGTCATTGTCATAATTAGCTCTATGAGATTGTTGACTTTAATTTCCCCAGGCTTCCCTGACTCTCAGTGTCTTTTTAATTCCGATGATCACTAATGATAAGGATGAAGATGGTAAGGGCAAGCCCATCTAAGTGCTGCATAGAGGCGATCTGCCTTGATCCTTAGTATACGGGTCCCTAGTCATCACTATGCAAGACTTGTAGATCACTGTGCGAGGAGGCCAGTAGCGGTCCACTGCAATCACTAGGCACTTTTTATTTTTTTTGAGATACTGAGGATTGAACCCAGGGGCATTCTACCTCCGAGCTCCACCCCTAGCCCTAATTTTTATTCTTTATTTTGAAAGAGGGTCTCACTACGTTGCTGAGGGCCTCACTAAGTAGCTGAGGCTGGCTGTGAACCCATATCCTTCAGTCTCTGCCTCCCAGTAAGTGCACCACCACGCCGGGCTCACTAGACACTTTTCTAAAGGAAGCCTGAGGCTCAGAAGTTGGGGAGGCTGAGATTTGATCCCAGACATCTCCCTCAAGAGATCACACTCCTCAACCTCTCCTCTCTGCATGTGGCTCTGGAGTGAGGCAGGGGGAGGAGGGACTCACGTGGTTGTTGCCGCACTTGGTCCCGGTCATCACGAGGCCTGGGTCCATGACGTCACTCTGTTCCCCATTACCTGGGTAGATGTGGGTGCCTCGGCATCGGACCTTCCTTCCATCCAAGGTGATGACGGTGTCGATGGAGACCGCGCTGGACTCCAGGGGCCGGGCCTCAGACGTCACGCACTGGATCTTTCCACACTTGGTGTCCCTGGGCCCCAGAGGGAGGGAGGGAAGGAGATGGAATCAGAGGCCGGGGAAGAGCTGGGGCACTGTGTGTGTTTTCAGGACCCACTGGGGAGACCCTACATAGACCCAGACCAAGGCAAGGGAACTGGCTCCTTGTCCCTCAGCATATCTAGGCCAGAGGCCTGGCTTTGGAGAGTCCTGGCTTCAAGGACAACTGCTGACCCACGCAATTGGTTCCCTTGTGTTCCTTATACCCCCACCCACCCAGGTGCTCTGGGATGACTTGGACTGTCCATTCTCCCTTGCTCTCGGGTTCAAGCAACTTTCAAGCCCTATTAATTTCCCCTTTCTTACCAGTACTGCAGGAAACCGATTTCCCTGCTTCCAGTCTAACTTCTGCATGGCTTTCAAGCCAAGACCAGACTCCCCTAGGCAGCGTTTAAGCCCTTCCATGATCTAGTTCCTGACTGAATATCCAGGCTCATTTCTTACAGTCCCCTCTCCTTTCTACCCCAAGTTATACCTTAACTGGATCAAGCTGCTATCAGTTCTTCCAACTACCAGTTTTTCTCCATCTCTGCCGAGAGCACTCATCCAGGCGCCAGCATCAGCCCCCACCCTATTCATTTAGATAGATAACTGCTCCATAACTCAGCACACGCATAACTTTTTTTGAGAAACTACTCAGGACACTAAGCTGGGTTGGGTGGCTCTCTCCCACGTTCCCCTATCACAATATTGTTAATTAAAGGCTCTGCACATTCAGCAGAGTATCTTGTGCATGGCAAATGCTCAATAGTGGGCGGATGGGTGGGCAGATTGATGGATGGGTGGGTAGATTGACGGATGGGTGATTGGGTGGATGGATGGGTGGGTACATTGACAGATGGGCAGCTGGCTGGTACGAATGAATTAAGTACGATGGATCACTCAAATAAGGGCATAGTTAGCACTCTGCACAAATGATCTAAGAGTGCCAATTCCCCGCCCTACTCTAAGACGGTCCCCAAAGGAAGTCTGATCGGTTTTCTAGAAAGCACTGCACTCACACCCTCCCTGACTTCCTTCGGGCTCAATGGTGCACTGTCAAACAACAGGCCAAAAATGGAAGCTGACTTCAACTAGTTCGGGAAAAGGTCCAGCTGCTGAGCTGGGCAGGAGGAGGAGGACAGAGCGCGAGTCACCCACTCCTCATCCCAGGGTCTACTCTGTGGTCTTCACCTCATGTTGCACTTCCTGTGTCCACCTCTTCTGTCCATCCCACAGTTTCCATACGTATCTCCTGCCACGTTCACCTTCTCAAAGCAGAGGTCAGGGGCAGTCCGGGCTCCTGGTATGCAAGAAACAGCATTTGTCAGGGTGCTGGTGGGCTGGAAGCCCCCAAGGGCAAAGCTAGCCTTTAGCAAAAATCACCACATTAAGTTGGGCATGGTGGCACACACCTGTAATCCCAGTATATGGGAGGCTGAGACAGAAGGATCGCAGGTTCGAGGACAGCCTCAGCAAGTAGTGAGACTCTCATCAACCTAGTGAGACCCTGTGGTGGCACACACTTGTAATCTCAGTACTTGGGAGTCTGAAACAGGAGGATTGCAGGTTCAAAGTCAGCCTCAGCAACTTAGTGAGGCTCTCAGCAAGTTAGCAAGACCCTGTTTCAAAATAAAAAATAAAATAGGGTTGGTGGTGTAGCTTGGAGGTAGAATGCCCCTGAGTTCAATAGTTCAATCCCCAGTACCACAAAATAAAAAAATAAAAATAAAATAAGGCTGGGGGTATAGCTCAGAGGTAGAATGCCTCTGGGTTCAATCCCCAGTACCAAAAAAAAAAAAAAAGAAATCACAACATTAGGAATTTTGGGGGGCAGGGGAAGGAATACTCAGCCTCTTCCTGTACTCTTATCAGGTTATTCCACCCCCACTTCTCATCAAAACCAATTCATAGAAAATGTTTTATATTCGCTTTTATACCTCACTGAGGATATATGTTTATGGGGGGGGGAATGTGTGCTATACCTGGTCGCTAATAAAGAAATGCTGCTCCATTTCAAGATTAAAAAAATAGGTAATACATGCAACCAAAGTGTGAAGATAAAAAGTAAGCCTTTGGAATTCTTCCTCCCAGCCATCCAGTTCCTATTCCAATCCATTCTGGAAAACCAATCATTATTAACAGTGTATTTTCCAGAGATAATTGTATCTCTAGTTTATGGGTCTCCTGGATACCATTCCAGGTGTACCTTCCCAAGATAATGATGTCATGAAGAATGGAAAGGTGCTGTATTCACTGTTCTGTCCCTTGAACTTTTAGTTTATTGTGGGAGTTTATTTTATTCAGTCTCCAGAGCTACTTCCTTTTACTTATACTTAGTTGCATAGCTTTCCAGTAGATAGTCTACCAGAGTTAATTTAATCAGTCCCTATTAAAGGATGCAGAGATTGTTATTGCTACAACTGACAATAGTCCAATGAATACCTTTGCAAATATATCTTCACATATCTATTCAAGTACAAGTGGAGGCTGTTTCTAAGTAGTGGAACTTATGGGTCCAATAAGTACACATTTAAAATTCTGGTATCTCCAAATTACTTTCCATAGGGGTTGTACCTATCTGCTTCCTCACATCCTCCACAACAATATATTATGGTCATTGTTGTCATATCATTCTTATTATTATTATGGTTATCATTGTTATTATAATACTAGCCTTCAGTCTTTGCAATCTGATATATGAAAAATTCCATCTGTGCCAGGCATGGCAGCACATGCTTATAATCCCAGTACTTGGGAGGCTGAGACAGGAGGATCACAGGTTCGAGGCCAGCCTCAGCAAGTAGTGAGACTCTCATCAACCTAGTGAGACCCTGTTTCAAAATAAAAATAAAATAGGGCTGGGGGTGTAGTTTGGAGGTAGAATGTCCCTGGGTTCAATCTCCAGTACCACAAAAAAAATGAAAAGAAAAAGAAAAATCCCATCTGATAATAGTTATAATTTGCTTTGCCTTAAATGAGGTTAAACATCTTTCCAGAGCTTAAGGGCCATTTGCATTTTGTTTTCTGTCTCTCCATTTACTCATCTTTTCTTTTTTTTAAAATTTTTTGGGGCACTGGGGATTGAACCCAGGGGCATTCTTCCTCTAAGCTACACCCCCAGCCTTTTTTATTTTTCGTTTTCAGGGTCTTGCCAAGTTGCTGAGTCAGGGCTTGAAAATACAATCCTCCTGTCTCAGCCTCCCGAGTACTGCAATGATAGGCGTGCGTTGCCCACTCTGAGAACTAAAAATGTCCAGCGACTGGGAAGAAGGCTGCTCACTGTCACTCCCCGAACGTCCACCCTGAGCCGAGGGCATGAATGAGAAGACAGGGTGTCTGGAGGTGTGCAGAAGCCAAGGCATCATGCTACCCTGGGCGGCTGCCGGGGAGGCTGGCTTGGAAGTGGGGGTGGGGGTGAGGGAGGGCTGTGCTCCCCAGGGAGCCCTTACCAGGACCCCACAGCTGCTGGCACTGCTCCTGGTAGGTGAGGCACATGCCGCTGTAGCAGTAGGCCTGGCCGCCCGCACAGGGGGTGCCATCCATCTGGTAGAAGTTGGTGGGGCAGTGGGGAGACTTGCCCGTGCAGAACTCGGGGAGGTCGCACTGCTGGGCCTGCTCACGGCATGGGATGCCAGGAGCCAGCAGCTGAGTTTGAATAAGAGGGAAAAAGAGTCATTTTCTTCCCCACCCACAACCCTATGAGCCAAGGACTCCGGAGCATCGCCCCTGTGGAGCACACTGTCGCTACCGTCACTGCCCGGCATGGGTCACGTGACCTCATTAGCTCAAGCCACCATCGGCCTTCTCCTGTGAATGGTGACTTAGTGTTTTCACAAAGGCTAACTCGTTTCCTCTTCACAGCAATCTTAACAAGAAGTTGGTAAGAAATAATATTCAGCCGGGCGTGGTGGCGCACGCTTGTAATCCCAGTACTTTGGGAGGCGGAGACCGGAGGATCCGGGTTCGCGGCCAGCCTCAGCTCTCTCTCTATCTCTCTCTCTCTCTCCCTGTCTCTCTCTCTCTCTCTTACTCTCTCTCTCTCTACTTAGTGAGGCCCTCCGCAACTTCGTGAGACCCAGTTTCAAAATAAAGTATAAAAAATAGGGCCGGGGGTGTAGCGCGGAGGTAGAACGCCCCTGTGTTCAATCCCTGGTACTGCAAAAAAAAAATAATAAAAGAAATAATATTCATGCAACAATCTACAGTGTACTGTGTGCTTTGGTGATAATGGGGACCTTCTCAGAGCTCCTGCTTAAGCACCCGGCACAAGAGGACTTTGCCTAGTTTTCATGATAGTCCTACGTGGTATAATTATCCATTTTACCCAGCATGAAACCTGAGGCATCAAGAGGTTAAACAATATATTCAAAGCCTCATAGTCAAGGAAGGGGCGTGAGGCCTACTGATGTATACCAACACACACAGAGCTCACGTTCACACAACCACTTTGAATCTACGAAGCACACCGGCAATAACACATCCTGTTACTGAGCCAGACACTGCTGCGTAGAATTCTCTCTCATGATCTTCACTTTGCAGATCAAACAACCTGACTGATGGAGCACGCAGGGGGCAGACGTAAAACCTGAGTTCCCACTTGTCTCACAGCCTCCCTGGGTGGTCAGCATTACTAATGCTCTTCCCAGTTTACAGATAAAGTGATTAATGAGGTGTCCAAATCACACATCCAGGGCCTGAAGTCAAGGTCTCAGGCACCAGGGACTGGTTTGTGAGGCTCAGAAAAATTCTGGGCCTGAATGGACAATATAATCCTAATTGGCTAAGCTGAAAAAAAAATCTGTTAATCTTTTTAATGCTATCTCTTGCTTTTATTTTACCAACGAAATTAAACTTATTTGTTAAAGACTTAAGTGACGCGAACTAAAAAGTATTTGGATCTTTTTTTTAACTTACGTTAGGGCCAAGTCAGGTAACAAAAAACTAGTTTCCTCCTATTTTTAAAATCTTTTGCTTTCTACTTATTATATATGCACAAAGGGATAAGTTTTCAGGAATAGATATTGAATTACCTATTATCTTGTAATTTTTGCATGCTTTAAAGGTTTTTTTTAGTTATTCTAAAAAGATAAAGAGAAAAGAGAAAAAAACACAAAGCTCGGATTTTAAAACAAACGAGACAAAACAAAAGACTGTTGGGATCAGATCAGTGTCTGTCCCCCACTGTCAGCCTCCCTGGGGTACACTGGGTCACACTGAAGGGCCTACGAGTTCCCCGAGCCAGGCAAGGAAACCCAGGGCTGAGAATACAGCACTTCCACACTCCCGGGTGTCTCCACACCACCAAGGTCCTCCCAGGAGAGAAGGCAGTCAGGCCCCTTTGCTGGCTGGAAGAAAGGAGCCCAGTTGCAAGCATGGGTGGGGGTGGTGTGCAGAGGAGGAAGCTGTAACCCACACTCACCTCCACCACCCAGAAGTGGGTTCGAGGCGGAGGATCCAGCCTGGAGCCAGCCTGCCGGGTTCAAATCCCACCTCCCCAGCCAGCAGTGGGACCCCAGCAGCTCCTTAACCTCGTTGTGCTTGTTCATCCACAATTCAGGATAATAGCCCTCCCATGGGATTTTTAAGAGGAAAGAGTTATAATAAAGTACTTGAACAGTGTCTGGCACATAATGAGCACCCAGCAAAGGGTAAGTAAAGGCACAGGTCCACAATTCCCGTCCCAAGCTTTGGGGTCAGACAGGTTTCAGATTTTTAGGCATTAATAAAATAATTCAGATTGTCAAATATTATATGTATGCATATATGTATGTGTATATATATACACATATATGTATATTCATGATTATAAATGCATATGTATAATTTTATATATATATATTACATAACCCCCCAACAAGGCCTACGATGACCTTTATGAACAATTAGTATTTCTGTAATGAAATATAAATACTCCCTTAGGCATGATTTTTAAGAACTAAAATTAGCTTCACAAATTCAGGTCAAGGTTTGTCACCAAATGGGTTTTAATTTTTTTTCAGTTTTAGAACTTTCTGAATTTCAGAATGATGGCTAAGAGACAGTGGTGCTACATTCACAGTAATAGCAATGCATTATTTATCTCCCACATTAATATTAGGGATCCAGAGTCAGACAGAGCTGGATTCAGGCCTTTCCTGGCTAATTCCAGAAAAATCTTCCATCACCCTATTGGGTCTCAGTTTCCTCATATTAAAAATGAGAGCTGGGCGTGGTAGCACACACTTGTAATCCCAGTACTTGGGAGGCTGAGACTGAAGGATCCGGTTTGCGGCCAGACTCAGTTACTTAGTGAGGCCCTTCACAACTTAGTGAGACCCTGTTTCAAAATAAAGGATAAAAAATAGGGCCAGGGGTGTAGCTCAGAGGTAGAATGCCCCTGGGTTCCATCCCCGGTACCGCAAAAAAAAAATAATAATAATAATGAGGATAGTAACATATTTCCTGGGGCTTTTTAAAGAACTGGATGAGATAATCTGCATAAAATTCTCAGCATAATACCTTATATCTACTAAGATGTTAATTAATGCTAATCAAAATTATGATAACTATTACAAGCTCAAATAAAATCAAGGGTACTCCCTGCACACTTCATACACACACACGCACACACATGCATCCATATATCCATATATATATATCACCATCTCCCAGGAGGCACCACCCTCTAGAATGATTTGAACTCAATGAGGCCCAGAATAGGAAAGAGTAGCTTAGTTCAAAGTACCTTTCCAGCTCCCAGTGTCTAAAACACTTTCCTCTTTTTCTTTTGCGGTGCTGGGGATCGGACCACAGGCCTTGCACATGCTAAGCATGAGCTCTACCCCTGAGCTCCAGCCCCGGCCTGTGTTTGAAACACTGCTGCCACTCGGCGTGATGGCTCACGCTTGTAATCCCAGTACTTTGGGAGGCAGAGACCAGAGGATCCGGGTTCGCGGCCAGCCTCAGCTCGCTCTCTCTCTCTCTCCACTTAGTGAGGCCCTCTGCAACTTCGTGAGACCCGGTTTCAAAATAAAGGATAAAAAAATAGGGCCGGGGGTGTAGCTCGGAGGTAGAACGCCCCTGGGTTTAATCCCCGGTACCACAAAAAAAAAAAAAAAAAAAAAAGAATGAAACACTGCTGCCAACACTCGCCACTTCAGGACGGAGGCTGCAGCCTGGCATCCTCCCAGCAGAGCGGTTGACTGTCAGGTCAGAGCCCAAGGCCAGGGACAGGGCCGCTTACCTTACACTGGTGGCAGCAGGAGCCGTGGGCACACTCCGCCCCTTCCCTCAGGGTGCAGTTGGAAGCGTTGCAGCAGGGGCTGTTACACTCCTGGGGAGGTGGGGGAGGGGGGGCGTGAGTCTCTGGGCAGCGGGGCAATCGGGCCCCTGCTCCCTGGAACGCCCTAGCAGAGCATCTCCTGACAGCTTTATCATGAAGGTAATGCGTGTTTACCAGAGGATATACACAATCCTCAGGAACCCCACAGCTTCGACACAACTACATTCGGAGTGAGAATATTTTCCCAGGCATTTTCCTATACATATGTATGTGATTACACTTATTTTACAAGATCATGGCGTCCATACTGCTCCTAATATGACTCCCTCCTTTCTGAAGGGTCTAGACTCATCCCTCTGGCCGCATGGTAGTGGAGGTGGTAGTGTTTTTAACTATACTTGCTTTATTCTGAAAGTTAGTTGCTTGTCTTAAAAAAATACATATATATATATATATATAATCACTGTAGAGAAGATGATAAAATCAGTTTTTCTACATATACAGACCCTCAGTCTCACCCCATCATTTATTTTTATCCATGTATTCTTCCCCAATTTCAATGCATGTGTTAGCACACATATTTTCATCCTTCAAAAAAATAGAGATGAAACAATCCAGTTCTGCTTTTTGCAGAACAACATGCTTCTGTTAAAAATGACAGAGCTAAGCTGTGTGCCCTGCGCACTGACTTTGAAGATCAGAAGGAAGGAAGGAGCTTATACACAAAGAGTTCGGCTCCTTCTTCCTCCTAGCAGCCCTTCCCAGGCTCCACAGTACTTCCTACATCCCCTTTCCATCATCTCTTCTCCAGGCTAAATAGCACGAGCTTGTTATTTTAAGCATCCTCATAAGGCTCGTGTTCAAGTTCATATATCCGGCCAGCCGTGTGGCCTCCAGGATAAATTCAGCCCAGCTGGAGGGCCAAGGAGGCCATCTGCAGCTCACTGGGGAAGAAAGGGCCAACGTGCTGCAGGATTGTGGTTTCTGGTTTGACCAGATGCTCACAAGAACAACTCCACCCAGATTTTGGACACAAATAGTGCCAACCACCAACTACGAGAAGCTGCATGAGTGGTCCACCGGGGAGCCTTACTGTCCACAGCTTACGTGTGGTGGGGTCTTTCATAGTCATGTGCAGGAAATGCCTGTGAATAAGAAATGATCTACAGTGTTCTCCTCTGATCTTGAGCTTTGAAACCAAGGCAAATTATTCCCTCCCCCGGCACCCTCTTTGCACTCACCTCTTCTTCCCCACAGTCGCACTCTTCCCCGTCCTCCAGGTACCCGTTCCCACACCTCTGGCCTCCATACAGTGTCTTGGGGTCCGGCAGGTTGTAGAGACACATCCCACCACCTGACTGTAGAAACCTCTCCAGCTCCTTCTTGTTGCATCCATTGAACACTTTGGGGAAGGGGTGCCTGGTGGTGGGGGGCAAGGCTGGAATTAGTCTGCTACCTGTGTGGCTGATTCCACCTGGACACAGACCCCCATCGCCCCATGCACATACCTTTTGCCCCCTTAGAACATTCACTGGCTTAGAACTCTTTCATCCTTAATCATGAGTTATTAACCATGCCGTAATAGTTTTATTTTTCTTATTTCTTGCATGGAAAAGGTATTTGAGAATCAGGATAGCAATGTCTGCTCTGTGTGATGAGGGAGTTATAATAAGTAAAGGGTTATGTGTGTGTTATAATAGGTCTAGAGTTGAACAAAATATCAGCCAAGCCAAAGTTTTCCCGAAGCTGATATCAGATGAATATTCTCTTGTGACAGAGGAATGGGCTAAAAAAGGCCAAGATCACAGGTTTAATTTCTTTGTGAGTCAGTGATAGGATCTTTGTTCTATGGATACAGAGCACAGTCCATACACAACCAGCCAACTCACGAACATGTGCTCTTTATCTTAAAAGATGAAAAGTTCCTGGGGCCCCTGCTGTTGGAAATTTTAAAAGGACAGTAGTTCTCCCTTATGCACAGTTTTGCTTTTCATGGTTTCAGTTGCCCAGAGTCAATTGTGATCTGAAAATATGAAATGGAAAATTCCAGAAATAATTGATTCGTAAGTTTTAAATAAATTTTATTATTGTAGTATATTATTATGTATTCTCCTTTATTATTAGTTACGGTTTTTAATCTTTCTGGGCCTACTTTATAAATTGAACTTTACTGTAGGTATGTATGTACAGGAGAAGACATAACACGCATAGGGTTCAGTACTATCTGTGGGTTTGGGCATCTGGAATGTCTTGGAACATTTCCCCTACTTTACAAGGGGAAGCGACTGTGCCACGTTTTAGGTCTACCAAGGGAGAGCCACTCTGCTCCCAATTCTTCAAGCCAGTTAAAGGTGAGATGCTGGACGATTTACTTCAGTGGTAAGGTATGCTGCAAGGAATTTGTTACTAATAATTGTTCAACTTTGTGAATAATGTAAATACAAATTAGGGGAGTAATTAATATGATTCTAAGCCATTTGTCTACAGATGCTCCTTGAGTCTGGGAAGGGGCACACTTAACTGTGAGCTCACAGGGGCCTGAGCATGACCTGTGGAGTTGTGTCCTGCATGTCAACATCATCCTCTCTATGTCACCACTGAGAAGTGATAACAAACACTGGACGCTGGAGCTCCAAGAAACCTGTATTTCCTCTTGGAGACACTGGAATGCCACCATTCACTGGGAGCATAAGCGGCCCCTAATGGTTTAGAGTGAGGGAACACAAGGTCCCACCATGATGCCGTCCAAGGAATGACTTTGGTCTTGGAAGAACCCAGTGGCTATGCCAGACACCAGAAGCTAGGTCCTCTGAAGAAACCCCAGAATTCTCTGTCAAAGGCTCTCTTTAGAAAACCCTTCCCAACTAGAGGGAGATATAGCTGTCTTGTCCTTGTTCCCTGTGGATAAATACAACCTGCAGATTCCCTGAGGAGTCTCTCTGGGGTGGGTGAGTGGTCCCTGTCCTTCTATTTGTTCTGGAAACTACATCAGCACCTTCAAGCAAGTCTGGGATAGAACAGCACTAATCAAACTCTTTTGCGATAGAAAGACCCAAGGTTATGGCTATGATCAAAATGAGTCCTCATCCAAAGCTCATGAAGGAAAAGACACATGTGGACAGACCAATTTTATAACCAAAGACCCTAAGACAGAAGTTAAGTTTGTGTAGGGTCCCGCCTGCTAGGGACCGCGTGCTCTGTGTATGCACTGGCCTTCTTGGTCCTCTTCCACTTTCTTTGTGGTGAAAACCACATTCCTCCCTGAGTCCCCACCAGAGATTTAACAGAGGCTCCCTGGAGCCAGCTGGGAGGAATGGGTCACCCAGGTCGCACATGCCTCACAGTCCCTCTCCCCCACCCTGGCTCATCCCCATCCTTCCCATTGACTCACCCAGTGGCAGCTGCCATGATGCACCCGCCATCAGCTTCCCTGGCCGAGCAGCAGCCTCTTAAATCATGGCTCATGCCAAAGTTGTGGCCTATCTCATGGGCCACGGTGGCAGCCACGCCAATGGCATTCTCGGAGTGGTCCTGCTCAAGGAGAGAGCTCAGGTCAAGGTCAAGGGAACAGCACCCCATCTCTGCCTTTCTTAGTCAAGCCTCACAGCTCTCTGCAGATCTCTCTACCTCTGAGCACTGCACGCCCTCCATACCTACTTTCAACAGCAAGTCTAGAGCTAGTGTCATTACTAAGAAATCAGCTGCTCAGAAGTTCATGTTTAACTGAGTTCTTGAAGGTTGCAGACCATGTTTGGCCCAAGGATGGATCCCCGGATAATAATGCGTTCTGAATAAATGAAAGAGGAGAATTCCCCCTCTCCCATTCTTCCTCTAAACATATGCATCTCTTTGAAAGGTAGGTCAAAGACAAAGGAAACGCCTCCTTGCATCAATCATAGGGTGCACTGGCTCAGGGGCTTCTGAGAGTGTCACATGAGATAGCCACATCCTGGACACAGCATCTGGTATAGTGTGTGTGTGATGCTTAATCAGCAAAAGCAAAAGCTAAAGACATAGGGAAAAACCGGAACAAACAGAGACGCACAGTGGTGCGCACCTGTAGTCCCAGCTGCTCGAGAGGCTGAGGCAGGAAGAATGCGCAAGCCCAGGAGTCCATGGTCAGCTTGGGCAATATAGCAAGACCCCATCTCAAAAAAGCAAAACAGCACGCTTGTAATCCCAGTACTTTGGGAGGCGGAGACCGGAGGATCCGGGTTCACGGCCAGCCTCAGCTCTCTCTCTCTCTCTCTCTCCCTCTTTCTCTCTACTTAGTGAGGCCCTCCGCAACTTCGTGAGACCCGGTTTCAAAATAAAGTATAAAAAATAGGGCCGGGGGTGTAGTGTGGAGGTAGAACGCCCCTGGGTTCAATCCCCAGTACTGCAAAAAAGAAAAAAAAAAAGAAAAAAAAACAGCAAAAGCTCACCAGGTGCTGTGCGCACGTATGTCCTTATCGCTCTGAACTTCATTATGATGTTCATAATGTGATTACAATGCACCCATAAAGTATATTAAAAAATCCAAATTAAAAAAATAACTGATGCCACCTGGCCAATAAATAAATCCAGGATGGGGAGAGGGACGGACAGACAGATGGCTAGCAGGTTTCCTGACATCCACTCCCAGGTTAGAAACGAAGAGTCAACACACTCCCACAAAGAGAGAACTTCAAAAGAAGAGGGACTTTCTAGCTCTGGCTTGGAGACAGGCTCTCGTTTCATAATCACATATTAACAAGGCACGATCTGGAAGACACTTTCCTCTCCATCCTCTTACTGCCCCCAGCCCCGGCTTTGGAACGTACGAGAGATCTAGTGATGTATCCACACAATCCCGTCAGGGCCATCCGGAGTTTGAAATTGAAAATAAACTACAATAAATGAAAATTCACCCCTGGTTACCTCCATCTCTTAGAACTTAATGACTTCATTTTAAAATTACCCTCTTGATGTCAAAGTTTTTTTCTTCTGCAATAATAAATACCGAATCATTTTTTAAAAGACAATCTCCTGTCTTGAGAGACAGTTGTATTGCCTTTGGAGCGCCGACATGTTGGCTGAGACTCACCATGTTGACCCCTCCAGACTGGTAGATGGAGCACATGGCCATCAGGGGAGCCAGGCCGATAGTCGTGCCATGGAAGGGCCTGCCCCTGCAGGAAGGAGAGAGAGAGGTGACTGAGGTGGAGGCTCAGGGCTGTTCCTATGTGCCCAGGAGTGGGCGGCTGTCACCATGTTCTCCGGCCTCGCTGACATTTCCAGATTACTCCCCAGGGGAGGGGCCCTGGATCCCTGCCAACTGGACAACATTCAGGGCACCCCACCTCTGGCTTCCTCTCACCTACCCCTTCTCTGCTCCAGAGAAACAGTGAGTGGGCAAAAGGTCACTTTCCTCTTACAATATGCCCATAGTTGATTCCCAGGAAGGAAATGGGCAGGGCTAGCGAAGTTCCATCCCATCCCCGCTGCACAGGAAAGGGTCAGAGGGGGCAGGTGATGGGAGGGTGGCATAGGAGCTCATGCCAAAGTGAATCATGCCCCCTCCCACCAGCTGCCAGGGTCCCATGCCTCCGCCCCGGCTCCGCAGTACGTGTCTTGGGGGATGAAGGGGAAGATCGGCAGCAGCTGTGGGGCTGGTGCCTCGTCCTTACATCACTCCAGAGCCAAGAAAGCAGCTGGGTTCCCTCAGGCGCTTCACCAAGTGCAGCTGGGTGCGGGGAGGAGCCGTTTCTGCCTTTGCTTTATGATTCTGATCCTAAGCTACCTACGACCAGCTATGTTTCCCCACAACCCTCAGTATATATCCAGGGTAGGCAAGAAGGAATAAGTGAAATGCAGGGGTTTGGGGCATGCTGCAAACATGCATCTATTTAAAGACTCTCTATGAGCCGGGCGTGGTGGCGCACACTTGTAATCCCAGTACTTGGGAGTCTGAGACCAGAGGATCCAGGTTCATGGCCAGCTTCAGCTACTTAATGAGGCCCTCTGCAACTTGGTGAGACTCTGTTTCAAAATAAAGAATAAAAGAGGGCTGTGGGGGTGTAGCTCGGAGGTAGAATGCCCCTGGGCTCAATCCCCAGTACCACAATAAATAAATAAATAAATAAATACTCTCAGCCGGGCGTGGTGGCGCACGCTTGTAATCCCAGTACTTTGGGAGGTGGAGACCGGAG